>VUJU01005449.1:0-13760 GCA_009835225.1 Aphis craccivora
TGGTAAGCACTACAATTATTATTATACGTCAAGCAGTATTATAATAGCTGGTATCGTGTTTTCGTCGTTCCGTCCCGTCGTCGGCCGTGATCGGTCGCCGTCGCGATCCACTCGGGGCGGAGCTGAGGCGACGTTTAAGTCGTCGTGCCTACGGGGCAGCTATCGACGAACGGCTTAAGGCTGACTGCTTATAATACTATTATAATATTACTATTAATAATATAATAATAATAATAATAATACGCCCATCGTGTAGTGCTTTGGCTCGGCACGTCGTCCCAAGGTCGCGCCGGATCGCCACCGGTGCCCACGACCTTAGAGCAGTATGTCTGCGACGACGTCACGACCCATCTCGCTCGCGCCGAACAAGATCGCTATGAACACCGCCGCCGCTTAAACGTCATTATCACCGACGTCGTCGTCGCTGTGGTAGTTATCACGGTTATCGCGGCAGAGCCCCAACACGGTTGGATGATCTGCGGTTATCACGATCGTGGATTTTTTTTTCCGCCCTCTCTCTCTCACTCTCTCTCTCTCTAACCCGCTCTCGTAGGGCTCGAACCGGACCGCTGTATCTGTTTTTTTTTTCTTACTTTTACTCGCCGCTGCTCGCTTTGCGCCGCGCCGACTGCGAAACGCGAAAATACTGGACCGCGTCGTGACGTCCTCTCTGCGTCTATCGGGGATTGGCGCGTTCCGGACTTCCGACGGACGATAACGGCGTTTCCCGGTCGATCGGTCCGCTTCAACGGGGCCGCCCGCGAGTGAAAGAGGACGGAATTACAGCCAACCCGCTATCTGCGCGCACGGCGGTTATCTCAGGTTCCGTCTGCTGCCGATAGGTTTTTATTATTATTTCGCCTATCTCGTCACGTTTCGACGTTCCCTCCTCCCATCGCGTCGCCGACACTCAGCCGTTCCAGATCCGATCCGGCTCGATTCCAGCAGCATCCGGCCAGTCCGAATGCGCCGTTCGAGTCATCCGGCGTCGTACTAACCACCATGTACTTACGTGCATCCAAGTCGCTCTCACGTATCACCGCCATCGCCAACCGTTGTTCGCCGGCGGTCGTCAAACGTAGAGATTTCAGCGACAACGTCGACTGTGCAAAGGTGAGGTTGCCCTACGGGTGTTCGAACGTAACCGACGGTCTCGAGCCGTCTCTGTACCCATATGGTGTACAGTTGCTATGAGCCTACCGTGTTTCAATGGCCCGACACACGATATGTTTATGGTAGTAAACATTAAGCGAGTAGATTTGATATTTAATACATTATCCATTTAAAATATCTTATATCTTAACAAATGAATTTAAATTACAATGATTTGTGTTTTTAGCTTTATAGGTACACCTAGGTACCTATAGGTATAATATACGTTACTAGATATGTAAAGTATTTAGGTAGATACCTAATAGAAATTATGAAATGTTATTATTGTTAATGATATTTTTTTTCCATCGTATTTTATCAACAGATTTAAGTATCAATAATAATACAATAAAACGTTTCACTGATATTATACCTTCAAATCCGTTTAATTTTAATCTTCTATGATAAATTATTTTTTAAAAAACCTATAGGTAGGTAGTTACCTAAATATTGATCAAAAATCTTTTGAGTTTTGACTAACTCATACTTCTAAATGTTGACTTTTTTAGACAGGTGCTTATAAAGGAAAATATATAATGTCATTAATATTGAAGGTGTTTATTTTTAATTCACTGAAAATAATTTTAATTGTTAAATTTTGCAGAGAGGACTTGTTGTTGGTGTTTACATTGACGATTCTGGAAATAACGTGAAACTTACACCAGCAGCTGACCAGATAAATCAAGAAAGTGGTGGAACAATTTTAAAAGCATTAAAAATGTAAGTACCTATATGATATTAAAGTTATTTTAATACCTAGGTATAAGAGTGGTGAAAGTATTTTTTAATGTTTTAATCTATATTTTTCTGCAATTTATTTAACTACCTATCTTAAATATATTATGTTATTTTATTAAATTATTATTTTTAGATATTCTTTAAGTTATAATTTAGATTAGTAAATATTATTTCATTGTACTATATTATCTATCTAAATACATATAATTAATTTTTAATAAACACAGTAAAATTAATAATGATTATAGGTCAATTATAAATAAATTACCATTATACTAATCTTATCATTTATCAAACAATTCTTTAAACATCTATAAATTGTAAAAAATCAGAGTAAAAGTAAAACCTCGAGTAAAACAAATTGAAAACCTTAATAATCAATTCAATGTCTAAGTACCTTGTACCTTTTTTGTATTTTCAATACTCTTCAATGGTTTAACTAAGATTTACAGCGTTCTTAATAATATACGCCACTGAGCCTTGATATTCATTATTATGTATACTTTTTTTTTTTGTTTTGATATAAAATATAATTAGATGTATTTAATTTTATTCATTAATGTTTAAAATTAAATTTTTTTTTTTTGAAACAATAAAATATTGGCAGAATAACAATTGCACTTACTGTAAATTTAATCACCTTAGCTCACAGAATTATAACTTATATTTTTTTGAATAACTTCATTAAAAATGTAGTACAGTGGACGCTGCTTATAAATCTCACTTTCTGCTGGTCCCAAAGAGAGATATAACCGAAAGAATCTTATAGGTGAAGTGAGAAAAAAAAATTAATTACATATTTTTGAATTTTATTTTACTACATATTTTGCTTTAATTTTAATACTTGAATACATATTACATATTACATACTTATTATTGAATAAATTTAAAAATGCTGATAAAAAAATTAAAATTATATTACATATTATAAAAACCATAAAAGATGTATGCACCTATAATGTAAATTTATTATTTATGAAAAAAATTATAAATTAAATTACAATAATTAGGGAAAATATGAAATGCGATAAAATTTATTGTACATACATTATAAAGCATGAAAACCAATTTATTTTTAAATTTTTACCTTCTTTTTTTTTACGAACTTCGAGCCTTATAAATGAAGTGGTGAGTCTTATAACTGAATTTTTTATAATGTATTTGGATATGTCCGGACCGTTTCAGATGATTTTGAGTCTAATAAGCGACTGAACTTTATATCCGTGAATCTCAAAAGCGGCGTCCACTGTGTGTTATACAAATCAGAATTATAGTAAATACTTCTTGTTAATATTGTACATCATAAATAAATTTTATTTAAAATTACTAAAAATAATTAAATGTACTGTTGTACATATTTTATACACAAGTTGTTTAAAAAAAATAGCTTAATACCTATTAGTTATTATGATTTTAAAAAAGTGTTTTTCCCTGTTTTATACTGAATACAAAAATTGAATATACCTACTTATTAAATAAGTAATACAATTTTATCAGGACTTAATTATTATTTTAATTTCCTATATTTCTATATTTATGTAAGTGTGTTACATATTTTAGGTACCTCATACATACTTGGATTATTGTTTTAATTGTAAATTTATATAGTTATTTAACAATTTCCTTTAAGTTTGCTCCTCGTAAACTGAAATGATAAGAGATAATTATGTACTTATTAATGTGTTAAAAGTATTAGGAATGAATAATAAATCGTATTACTTTTATTATGGCATTAAGGATATTCTAACATTCCAGAAAAGTTTTTGCTCCAAAAGATAAATTTTACAAATAATTCATTACTTTTCACTTTTGATTTGCTTTTTTTAGTTAATTCATTTTTTTTATACTGTTGAAGCCATGTTTACAGATTCTTATTAAATACAAATTTGGTAGGTATTTTTCTTTCTTATTTTCTTTTATATATTTTTATTAGTATTAAAAAAAATTTCTATTTTTAATATTAATGTGAAGTATTAGTTTAATATTTAAAGTAGTTTACAGATAATTCCTCTTTAAAATTTTGAATTTATGCCTGTTTGATATATTAAAATTTAATAAAACATATTATTTCTTATTGTTTCAGTTTGCGACATACTAAAATGTATTAAAATAAAAATTAAAAACCATGTCTGAAATGACGGAGGAAGAGAACTCCGGATCACGTGCAATCAAACGTCAACATTTGGATTCCACTGAAACTTCATTATCAAACTCTTCATCTGATTATTCTTGTCCTGTATGCTATGATATTATTCATGAAGCACATATCACCAAATGTGGGCATTCGTTTTGCTATAGTTGTATTTCTAGAAGTCTAGAAACAAATTCTTCTTGTCCAAAATGTGGTAACTTGTTATCAGGTGGAATTTGTGATATATTTCCAAATCTAGCTCTTGATAAATTAGTAACCAAGTATAAACTAGTAAACCCTGGACGTAAATTAGAAAACTCTAGTAAACTAGGTTTAATTGCTGGACTACGGGGATTTGTTAATGCTGAATCTAAGAAATTAACATTATCTGATGTTGATGCAATGTTGGAACTTTTAACTCGACGTAAGCGTAAACTTGAAGCTGAATCAGCTTTGGCTCAAAATCGGTTACTTTTTGAATTCCTTGAAAGGTTATTATGTGATAAAGAATCGCAAATGCGCCGGATTGGAAAACAAGTGGAATTAGTAAAAAAAGATGTAGCTTTTGTAAAAAAAATTTTAAAAGAATGGGAAGCCAAGAAACCGATAGCTACTGATATAGAACATACTAATATCAATGAAAAATTTGAAAATACTCCTTCAATAAGTAGTGTAAATAATTGTATCCCTGGTAATATTCAACGCAGACGTATGTGTTCACATTTTGATGATTTTGTTGATTGTTATTTTTCATTAAGAGCAAAAGAATTAGTATTTGGTAATAAACACTCAACAGAAGAAGATGGAAATGTTAAAGAAAAAGATCATGAAAAGGGATTGGATGAGTTTCGAGAAAATCTAGTGAAATTTTCTAAATTTAATGCTCTTAGACCCATAGCCACTCTGAATTATGGCACTGATATATTCAATAACTCAACTATAGTATCAAGTATTGAATTTGATAAAGATGACGAATATTTTGCTATAGCTGGTGTAACAAAACGTATTAAAGTATTTGAATATGATTGTGTATTGCGCGACAGTGTTGATATCCATTATCCTTGTGTAGAAATGATATCTGCTTCTAAGATATCCTGTGTTAGTTGGAATTCTTACAGAAAAAACACTGTTGCCAGTAGTGATTATGAAGGCGCTGTATGTGTTTGGGATGCAGGTACAGGTCAACGTACTAGGATATTTCGAGAACATGAAAAACGATGTTGGAGTGTTGATTTCAATAAAGCAGATGCTGGACTAATGGCTTCTGGATCAGATGACGCACGTGTTAAACTGTGGACGCTTAATCAAGAACGGTCCGTTGCATGTCTTGAAGCAAAAGCCAATGTATGTTGTGTCAAGTTCAATCCAATTGGTGCTTCTTATCTTGCATTTGGATCTGCTGATCATTGCGTTCATTATTATGATTTACGACATGCTAAACGTGCTTTAGCTATATTTAAAGGCCACAAAAAAGCCGTGTCATATGTAAAGTTCTTAAATGGAAAGGAAATGGTTTCTGCATCAACTGACAGTCAGTTAAAACTATGGAATGTCAATGAAGCCCACGAAGGATGTGTTCGTTCTTTTGTTGGTCATGTGAATGAAAAAAATTTTGTTGGCTTAGCCACTGATGGTGATTACATAGCCTGTGGGTCTGAAAATAATTCACTTTATATTTACTATAAGGGATTACAAAGAAAATTATTTACATTTAAATTTGAAGCAAATAACGCAATTTTGAGTGCATCTGAAGAAGAAAAAGATAGACGGAGAGATGATGATGTTAATGAATTTGTTTCAGCTGTTTGCTGGCGTCAAACATCCAACATACTCATGGCTGCTAATAGTCAAGGAATCATTAAAGTTCTTGAACTAAAATAATTGTATGAATCATTTCATTAAAACTGTACATTTTTTAATTAATTAATGTTATTATTTATTTGTATGTAAAATTGTCTATTTATCTCATTTGTATACAATATATTTTGGAATAGTGTGATATTTTGTGTTTTATTATATGTATTATTACTGACAAAGTGTATATTTAAATATTATTATGTTGTTTTGATAAATTTAGATATACCAATATTAAGTATCTGTGAATTTGTGTGCTTCCATAAGCCGAATGTCCAATGTCCTACATAGTATTTATAATAGATAAATTGATATTTTTATTATTATTATTATTATTACTATTAGCTGATTATAATTGTGTTGAAAATATTTTATGTAGATGAACAGTTTAATGTGAATGCAAATTTACTAGAAATATATTTATATAATTATATATGATTATAGTATTTTTTATAACTTTGTTGGTTATTTTTTTATTTCTTTTCCATTTTGAAACAAATAAATTTAATAATATAGTAATTTAGTTATATTATATTTTTCTAGAGGAAAAGAGTTAATCAAAAAAGGAAAATCTCGGTTATTTTTTAATACTAATAATAAGTATGGAGCAATTGCTGTGGTTGGAATCGGTAAAGAAGAGTTAGGTGATAAAGACTATGGTGATGGCATTGATGCTAAAAAAGAAAATATACGCATCGCAACAGCTAGTAATGCAATGATATATATATATTTTTAATATTGTGTTTACTGAATAAATTGTATTCTAGATGGTTGTCGTAGTCTTGTAGATTGTGGTATCCAAGATATATTTGTATCTTGTATGGGTGATTCAGAAAGTGTTGCTGAAGGTTCTACCCTAGGAACTTGGAAATTTCAAGAATATAAGAGCAAAAAAGATATAATTCCAAAAATATCATTACTTGAAGATGCATCAAGGTTTGTATGTTAGTGGTATAGAAAATATCATATTATATTTTCATGCAACTAAATTTAAGTGAAAACTTATATTGGACTTTTATTTTTATGTAATTGTAGTGATGGGTGGTGTCGGGGAATAATTAAATCCAATGCTCAAAATTGGTCAAGGAAGCTTACTGAATCTGCTTCTAACCATATGACTCCAATCATGTTCTCTAAAGTAATACATAAACTTGATTATTATTTTACTTAAACAATACAATATTTCTATTGAGTAAAAACATTTGTGTTATTTTGTACAAATATTTATTTAAATAACTGTAATTATTAAAAAAAAATAGTAATAATAATAAGTAATAATATGTATTTACTACTTATTAAATTATAATGGATTTCTACAATCATTATATATGAGTTATAACTAGTTATAAGACATAAGTGTAAAATAAATATCTACATAATTATTATTTTTTATTTGTAAAAAATGAACTATAATTGTTTAGGAAGTTCAAGAAGTACTTGGAAAACATGGCGTTAATGTAATAGTTCGGGACAAATGTTGGGCTGAAGAAAAAAAAATGGGAGGCCTGTTAAATGTTGCCAAAGGCAGTATACAACCTTTATCATTTTTGGAAATCAATTATTCAGGTGGACCCATTAACGACAGACCTATAGTTTTAGTTGGTAAGCTTATATATAAATACTGAATTTGTATGAAACAAAAAAATAAAAAAACATTAATTATCTAATGTTTGACAGGTAAAGGAGTGACTTTTGACAGTGGAGGCATTTCAATTAAGCCATCAGCAGCTATGGGTGAAATGCGAGCTGATATGATGGGTGCTGCAAATGTAGTAGCTGCTATCTCTGCAATAGCAGAATTAAAACTTCCAGTTAATGTTATTGGCAAGTAAAACATACTATATATTAAGTATTAATTGTTAGTTTTTAGTGTTATTAAGAGGAAAAATATGAAACATAGTTTAGTCATCCGCACTGATTTTATATCTATTGTAACCATTGTTGATTTATCTCAATCTATATCATTTAAATTTCATTATTTAAATATCGTATAATCTAGTATAATTAATAGAATCAAAATATTCAAAACTTGAAAATAAATAAAAATATTAAATATTAAAAAAAATATAAATAAAAAAAAAAAAACCTTTTTTTTTTTTTTAACCTTTTTAAATGTTCAAAAGTGTATACTCCAATTAAAAACTGATAAAAATAAATATTTATACTGAATAGTTCAGCAAATGTCAAGGTCCTTCGTTGTTTCATATGATTAATAACTTAAATAAATCAGTAAAAAATTTAAATTATCATAATTTCTCTACTGAGAGTTAGGTCAACTTATGTACTGAGAATTATTTGATAAGGTCCCAAGTTAAAATACTACACGATGAAGTTAAGTTTTTAAATTAATTCCATTCATCTACTTCAAAAACTTCTTACTCTGTACATTTTTAAATAAAGCTCAAAATTGGTTAAAACAAGATTATATAACACTATATTTTATAATACACCGGAAAACTCTGATGACACATTAATTATTATTGGTTATAAGATCGTCATATAAAATATAAATAATAATAATCAATAATCATGTAAAAACCTCATATTACTTTTGCGTCTTAACTTTTCGTTTACAGGCATATAAAGATTAGGAAATCAATTAATTAATGAATGGTTAAATTTCCAAAAAACATAGATTCTCTATTTTTATTTAAATTACAAAAGTTTGAAAAAATGAAGTCGTGTTTAGATTAACTCAGATTTAACTTAAAATCAGTGTAAGGACTGCGTAAAAAAAATGCTATACAAGAGGGAATCTAGTGTCATGAATTTAAGAGGAAGTGATACCCGCATGTGTTGTCTCTATCTTATACACGAATAAAATAGTTAAAAAGTGTTTTGCGCGGGACAACATTACTCCCTCGATATCCTGCAATAACAATTATTATTTTTAAATAAGTTTTTTTACTTATTTAAATAGATTTTTTGGTCATTCTTAAGTTAATTATTTAGTTTTTGGGGCATTTTTACGTATTATTTAGGTTTTTTTTATTCCGGGTAAAATGTTGACCCATCAAAGAAGTTAAAATGTTCAGAGTTCTGATTTGTTATTATTATTTTGTAAGCAATTAGCAATTTTTATTTGTTCATTAGTTATCTATTTATTATGTAAATAACTAATATTTTTCTCAATTATTGTTCTGCCCTGTTTTCCCATATAAAACGTTATCATTTATTTTAAATTTTATAGTTTAAAATATAAAATCATTATTTTTATTCATATTTAAGGTCTGACTCCGCTGTGTGAAAATATGCCTAGCAGTAGTGCTCTAAAGCCTGGAGATGTTATTGTTGCTATGAATGGTAAATCTATACAAGTAGACAACACAGACGCTGAAGGTAGACTAATACTTGCTGATGCACTTTGTTATGCAGCTACATTTAAGCCAAAAATCACTATAGATCTTGCTACTTTAACAGGTAAATAAATATTTATAGTTATTCCAGATAATGTGTAGTAAGAATAATAATATCACAGAAAATACATATATAATATACCGATGGTGTTAAATAGGTGCTATGATGGTGGCCATTGGGGGAGCTGCTACTGGAGTATTTAGTTCATCTGACACATCATGGGCTGCCATAGAGTCAGCTGGCTTCTACACAGGTGACCGAATGTGGCGATTTCCCTTGTGGAACTATTATTCTTCATTATTAAAAGGTACTTACCATACAAATAAATTGAATGTAAAATATTAAAAAGGTACTCTAATTGATGTGATATAACTATTAATTGATTGTATTCATCATCACAAAACTAATAAGTCTAATATAATATGTTTACTATGTGTTTGTTTCATTATTATCTCCACAGGTTATTCTGGTTTTGATTTAGACAATATTGGCAAAGGAAAAGGTGGTGGTGCTTGTACAGCTGCAGCATTCTTAAAGGTATATGATAGTATATAAAATAAAATTTAATACACCAAAGAAATTAGGAACCATATAGATATAATGTATATTGTATATATTACAGGAATTTGCTCCTCCAGGCGATTGGATTCATATGGACATCGCTGGAGTAATGAAATCAAATGGAGAAGATGGTTTATACATATCTAGTGGCATGTCTGGCAAACCTACAAGAGCATTAGTACAGTTCATTTCAAATTTGTCTGAAAAAAATTAACTTTATGCTTAAGTTATCACTATGAATATAATAGTAAATAAAATTATTAAATTTCCTATTTGGTTGTTTATTTATTACTTATAAAAATGTGACATAATTTACATTAAACAAATAACCAACATTGGTTTCAATAAATATAAATATATAGTATTTACTGTTAATTGTTTGGAAATATTGATTGATAAAAATATTTATTTTATTTATGAATGCTTTAGCTTTTGATTGTTTCTGATTACTTAAATCTTTGATAAATATCAAACAGTAATACAACTAATATATATTATATTTAAAAAAAAACATACTCTATTTGGGTTTTTATCTCTTTTTTACAATACATCATAAAAATTATTTTATTGTTAATGATAGGAAAAATCAACCTTTAAAAGTTAATCATGGAGTTCTGAATGCAACTCTGCATAATCTCATTCACACTTTTAGATAAGACCAACATATTTATGCTGTCAATATCTGATTGCATGAGCCTAATGTATGTAAGTATGTATGTAATGTATGTAAGTTTCATACAGCTATTTATAGATCACTGAAATTTTCGATTTTTCTGAAAATTTTTTTTTGAAGTATCGATAAAATTTTTTTGGCCCAATAAAAATACTTGAAAATTTAAAACAAAGTTCCTCAGAAGTTATTCTTATAGTGATTAAAAAATTATAAGAATACATAAGCACAATTTCTTTTTATTAGCATTTGAAGTTCAATGATTGACAAAAATTCATCAAAAGCATGAATATTTGCAAATTATTTTGTAGGTATAATTCGTACAAATTTTTGTATAAGTAGCTAAGAGTTGAAAATTTAATACAAGATTTTCCATAAGTTTAGCTAATAATAATTATAAAAAAACTTAAATTTTGATGGGTTCAGGCCAATAAAACATAAACCACCTTTTTCACCAACCACTGAAAATTGTATCCTAGGCGACAAATCATCTTCGTTCAGAATCGTTTTTCGTATACAATGATAATTATCATTGGATTCAAAATTAACCTTCCTATAATATATAATAGTGATCCACACGGCTCCTAATATACAGCTGAGCGGTATCCACTTGCCCGCTTTTTTTTTAGATTTAATAAAAAAAAATGTATGATAAGTGTATTGTTTTTTCGCTGCCCCCCCTCCCGAGAAAAATTTCTGCGGGTGGCCTTGTACTAGTAACTAGTTTATAGAGCATTAATTTAGATTTTACCTATTTGGGACTATCTGTGACATTTGTGTAGTATAAAAATTTGAATATTTTAGGGACTGCTGAGAAAATAATGGTTATCTATCTGTCTATACATAAGGTGTCTACTATTTTATATGGGTAATTTAATAATACAATTATTATTAGATGAAACACCCACAGCTATTAATGATTATATATGAGTATATGCGTATTAAACACCAATGTTAAATTGTAAAGCAATTATTTAAAACCACCAGTTAGGAAATTTAAATTTAAAGATAAAATCATTAACAATAATACAAAGAGATCAATGGAATAGCCAATAGGAGTTAAAGAGATTTTAAGCTTAAGTCCTGCACTCATAGATACTAATACCTATACTATTTCTATTTCTTATATTATATTATTTAAACTCTACAGGCACGTATACAGGGTCACCCCCTCCCGAAAATTAATAGTTGTGTAGTTTATTTATATCATCATTTATCGATAAATATTGATTATTGTAAATTTTTTTATGAACCCCCAGAAATTTTTTTTTTTTTGTACGTGCCTGAAACTAATCATATTATCATCGACCCTTAAATTGTGTATAGGTAAAAACATTACCCAATTAAATTATACCTATTCAAACTTTTGAACTTTTAACTTAAAACGTTTTTCGCATATTTAATTTGATATTTTTTCATCTTGTACATTTTCTTTGCTTTCCTTATACGTAGCCATGTAGGCTAAGAGCTTCGCCACCTTCCGAAACACTTGTCAACAAAAATTAAAAACCGCACACGGATAAACGATTCACCTCGTACCGTTGCCACACAAAAAATAATCACCTGGCAGTTTGGACTCCTGTCTACGGGCATACGGCTATACCTACTCGGCTATACGACTACACAGATTTCTATGTATATAGATATCTTTGCCTACCTATTACCATTGTGTTATCTCGTGTTAAACGTTTACGTTTTGCGCCTGGTATACATTGAAATGCAACCTTGTATACAAGGTTTCTTATCACTAGTCGTCACCTAGCTCTAATCAGTAACCACCCAACTTAACACTCGACACTCGTACTTACTACCTTCCAACTAATACAAAATATACTAGACACTAGTACAAATATGTCAAACCGCTTTTTAATTTTTTTTTTCAATTTGGTTATTGTAATATGTTGTACTACAGCTAAATGTTTCAAATCGGTCGGATCTCAATTTCATACACGATTAATTGATTAGGTCGAATTGGCTTTGATATTACAATGTAATTACTGCTGTTACTTAAAATAGGTAGAGCCAAATAATGGTCAATAGTTATGTCAAGTGTTAGCTTTGAAAAATCGAAAAAGACAACTGTCAATCAATTTTATATTTTTTTCAATTTTCTGTTTGATTTTTATTGTTTTTAAATCTGTAATGGTACTTGTAAGCCGTAATATTAACCTAATAGTGTAGTTACTTATCCAAGTATAATATACGAGTAATATGATAATTTCAATGGCATGGACTACAAGACATCATTAAATCTAAAATGAAATTCACACATTGCAAAGGTAACACACATGTCTATTAATTATTTAATAAAACACACTTTAAAGTTTTATTCACGTGGAAATTCACGTATAGTGAATTTATTAATTTATTTATTTTATGACATTAACACATAAAATGTACTCAGAAATGAGAATTATTATAGACCCTAGATGTCATGAGCAAACGTTTACTAAAATAATAGGCATGTTTATCACCTATTTGTTGTTAAAAAGTGGAATAAATCATTTTAAACCTTTAAAAGTAAATTAGAAAGCTTATTGCATTCCAAGTAAAAAATTTTATTGAATTTTAATATTTAATTATTGGTATATACCTGCTAGAAAATATATTATAAATATATAACTCTTTTAAATCATATGACAAATGCATCTGATATTTCATGGCTTGGAAGAAAAGCCAATCCAAAAAACATTTTTAGCCAATTTCCAAGAGCATATTTACCTTTTTTTTTATATGCTAATCTGAGCACAGAGTCACTGTTTATCTGTAATAATAATAAACTAATTTAATTTAATAATATTTCATAAGCTTTTATTTTGTACTTACTTTTCTCCACCACGATTGCCCTAAATGAAATCTGCATGATATCAATTGTACATCTTCGAAAACTTCAGAAGCAGCTTGGTGAGCTGCTTTTTCAAAGTCAACATGTAATTTTTGTAGTATAAATTCAGTTTCATTACATTTTATACATAATTCTTTAAGAAATAGCCAAATTTTTTTATACATCTCTTTCGATTTCTCAAACAAAAAAAAAAAACTAAATGCAAATAATATCCGTTTTTGAATCCGTGTATTGTATATAATTGTGTAAAATATTTAGGAGCATAATTGAAAGTTCCATCGGCAAACAAATCACTGCATTTCGTTGTCATAAATTGTAAGTTGTCGGCACTAGTAATACATACAGAACTTTCATCTTCAGGAATATGTATAAATTGCTTTCCATTAAACATAAAATCAGTTTGAGTTTTTATTGAATTTAACTGCAAAAATATGTCTTCTCGGGACCTAGGT
>VUJU01005450.1:0-13755 GCA_009835225.1 Aphis craccivora
GGGAGGTGTGTTTATTAGAGACTAGAGGTTTGAGCATACGAAAGCGAAATATCATGTATATAAATTAAATTATATACCTACATTTTTAATTAATCGAAAATAGTCATCTGTAGTTATATACTTATTTCATATTATTTTCATTATATTGACATTAAAACACGTCTTGTACTTAAATTAATTAAATTAAACTTTTTCAATAATCTTATCATACATTATGTAAAGCGTGAATATTAACAATTTGTTTTTTATTGTACAATTTTCAGGGCGCAATTAATATATTCCTACTTAATTTCTAGGAAAAATTACCTTCATAAAACATCTATATAGTTCAGGTAGTCAAAAAAATAAAATAGGTGCAATTGATGAACACCGATTTTTTACCTTTCCTTTTCATTTTATACATTAGATACGTTGGACTATAGTATATAGTCACTGCTTGCATTTGACAGAATTCATTTTAGTTAAAGTTTTGACTAGAATTGATTAAATGCATCCTCTTATAACATTATGTTTCGTACATTGTTAGATAAATGGTTTTAGACCATAATTTGAACGAGGTGTTCAAGTTGGTTTTCCCACCTAAATCACAAATGAAGCAAGCAAATCAGACCCAACGTAAAAAAAAAATGTATTTAAGCCAACGTGATATAAAAACAAATCGGGTAAATATGAAAAACATATATTTTCGAGATTTTCTGGAACTACCACAGATTATGACGTAATCCTACGAATTCCATTATTATCTTTTAGAGAATTTAAGTGATTATTAATTTTAAGAAATTATCATAAATGATAGATTTAGATACTTCATGTACATTGTAAATTGTATATACGTTTTATAAAACAATTCAGCAATAGGCACAATAAGTACATTATAAATTATTTTTATGAAATTATTCATAGAAAATATGAAACCTATTTTAGGATTTATTGAAGACCTGTTGTGAAGTTCAAATAGAAGAAATTCACATTCATGAAAAAAAAAAATCATAAAAACGTAATAATTTTTTATTCATAGAAACATAATACGATAACAATATACTATTATAATGTAAATCAGTCATGCGAATTCAATAAAATATTTTACCACACAATAGATAAATCCTGAATCGTTAATATAAAATTAAAAAGTATAATAAAATTGAGATAAAATGTCATTTAATACATAGATGTCGTTTAAATAAAAATTATAATCACAGGTACACAATGTATATTTATATGTACAGTCGAATACTTTTAGAAATTCCTCCTTTCTATGGGTTCTCAAACATCAGGGTATCCTCTGGTAATGAGCCCGTCGACTCGTTAGCCGGCTACGCGGACAACCTCTCTCCCTTGGGTCCACTACGGTTCCCTTATTCTGGTTTAATCCCTTTACACAGTCAATTCAACTAGAGAATGTGGTCGGGGGAATGGGAATACCTTCCACAAATCTACGCATCTAGATTTATATCCACAACAATATCCTAAAACGTCTACCTCAAACCCATGGTTTCAATCTTTTGATTAAACGAGATTAGTGGCTCTGTCATAATAAAATACTCCAAGTTACGGACTGGCCATAACTTGTTGTCGTACAGTTTCTGCAAATTAGGACTAAATAATAGTTTATATTGTACCTTAGCAAAATATAGTGTGGCCAAATGTGACTTTCAACATTTACTCAATAACTACCGTTTCTCACACACAAAAGTATCCGTTTAAATTACTTTTTTCCTCTCTTGATCTCAACTTTTTCTACGTAAATGCTTTTTCCTTTAAGAATTTCATTATAATAAAAGCTATCTTTAATTTTATTCATCAAATTGATTTTAAATAAATAATTGTAAGAGTTTTCACGTAATCTGTTCTTTTCGTTCCGGTTATCATTATTGTTTTTTTTCTTTTATTTAATTCCTATCGACTAATAATTGAGATATAATTTCACTTCAGTTAAAATGACATTAAAGAAATAAAAAATGATAATAATCTAAAATCACAACATCATTAATACCCACTCCGTGATAGTGTGACGTTACGTTTGAAATGTAAAGATTTAAAAAATATTACATTCAAATAATGAAAATTGTAAACGTTACTTAATTCCTAACAAAATAAAAATAAAAAATGGTACTGTTTTTTGTTGTGTATGTTGTTGTTATTTTTATTTTTTATTACGTAGACATCATTTGTATATTAATATTTAAGAAACGAATATAATATTGTTTGTATACAGATAGTAAATATTTTCATTGTATTTTATAGATCTAAAATTATTTGTATGAATGATTTTATATACTTTTATAAATGTTTTAGGAGTGTTTTTTTGGTCAACTTTAGAAATTCAAATAGAAATTTAAGACGTTTTTTAATATATTTTAGTGATTGATAAATATTAATTAATTTGAAACTATATACTTGAGGTTTTGTGTGTGTGCTTTGTAATTTTATATAAATTTAATTTTAACCATATTCTGCTATGCTAAGTACATAATGGCGGTGTCATTCACACACATTATTAAGTAAACCCCTGACTCATAACAAATTGTAAATATACTTTCAATTTACAAATAATTTTAAATTTATCCAAACAAAAAAAAAAAAAACATTTTGATTTATAAATTGTTCACTGTTTTAAATACTTGTGTGTTAAAATAATAAAATTAGAATTTACTATTAAAACATTATTTAAACTAAACTTAAATTTTTGTTGGTTTTCAACAAAATATTGTGTATTTAATATATTTTTTACAAATAAAAGGGGTACTTATGCTGTTAAAGCATATTATGTTTGTTGTTTAATTTTTTTTTCAATTTATCTATGAATTATACACAATGCGTTTCATAAAAAAAAAACATTTGGTGAAAATAAAAACTATTTTTATTTTATATACCCCTATTTATTCTTATCATGTTTATTTGTTTATTTATGTATAATATCTTAAAATTCAATGTTCAAACAAAATCCCGTTGTGTGACTTAATGGTACACATTTTTGGAAATGGACCTAATTTTGCTTTCAATTTAAATATGAACACCTCTGTGAATTAAAATTTAAATATTTTTTTTTCACCTTAATGAATATTAATTGATACTTAATTTTATTTATTTATCATATATTTTATTTCAATATAACATTTAAAAAAATATATTCTAACCACGTAAACCAGTGAAGCTTGTATTTTAATACGGGATTAAGAATAAAATATGACCATAACTGTATGCATAATTTAAGAATTTAAAATTGCGATGAGCTTGCTATTGAAGCTTTATAGTAGACGGAGAAAGTTCGTTATGCTACTGTAACCTCTATGTCAGGAGCTGTAAACTTTTTAATGACTTGTTTATTACTTATTTGGACTTGAGTGCCGTAACTAAAGTTAACTACAATACAAAAGTATATTTACATGAAACAATAAAACATAAAAAAAAATATAACATCGCATATTATCTAGTTTACCAAATGTTTTTTTAGTGAGTATAGTATTTTAAATATTATTTTTTTCAGTTATAAAAACTAATAATACAAAACCTAACACAATTTGTAGAACTAATGTTATCAGTTTCTTGTATAGACTAATATTACGACTATGTGTCATTTTGATTCACCATCACTAGGCCTAATAGTTGTACCATTGTAATCGATGCCAAATAGTCTAAAATACTAAATGTTTAAAATAGTTATAATATAACTATTTGCTATTATAAACACTTTATTTTGTTGATAAGTTAAATAATAAAAACAAATCTTTAGCGTAGTCCTGTATGATTCAATTGAATAGTTATGACATAACTCTATGTATTGCATAACCTTTATATTATGTGCTAGAAAAAAATTAGTGATCTTAATAATTCGTAATAACCTTTAATTTTATTTCATATTATTACAACTATACATTATAATTTATGATGTATGAAACGTACCCATCAAATGGTTTAAATCAAAACGTTCAAGTGTCAATAAACATATTATAATATATGAAAATTTTTTCATGAAAAAGAGTTCACAATGTTTTGTAGACGGCGCTACCTTTTTTTTTATATTTTGTTCTAATTAGAAAGAAAACTTAACTACGTTTTTAGGCCAAAGTACAGCTTACATGTATTTAAATAGTACACACAATATTTTCAGACACGTTCGCAATTAAATAATAAATTATATTGATTCAAGTTGTTTATTAAATATTATTTTTGTTATTTTTTTTATAAAATGTGTACTGAAAAAAAAAATTTAAATAAGAATTCACAATAGTATTATGTATGTCCTTTTTTAAATGTCTACAAAAGTTATTTTTTTATTTTTACTTATTATATTTAAAAATTAAAAGTTTACAATTTAAGTGTAAGCTATATTATTTTACAACACAGTTACAACTTGGTACATAAATTAATATTATCACGTATTATGAATTCAATATGCGTATAATGTATATTATAATAGATCAGACTTAATTTACAAGAAACTGTTTAAGTATGTAGAATTATTATATTCAAAAGATTTTGAAATGTTTACAAGAATAATACTTCTTATTTCAATAACAAACTTTTAAGAGGTTCATATACTTACACAATAGAACAGTGTCATCTATAACGTTTACATCTCATTTTATATTCTGAATAATATAATAAGGTACCTACAACGGGTCTCATATGTTAGCTCAACACTACATTTTACATATTTTTACTGTGTGTGATACTAATATTCAATATTTTATTATTATTTCATTATTTATTAATAAGTAATATTAATATATATACAATAATTTTAAAAAAAAACCAAAACCAAAAATAGATGAATATTTTTTTATGTATAATATTGTTCTGTGTGAAAAGGTACTAAGTATTCAGTAAAATTCTACATTAAACAATAAAGTGGATTAGTAAAATGTAATTGCGTTTTCCACCATGAACTAACTTCTATTTGCGATAAGGTATGCATTCATAAATAAACCAATACGCGATAGATATACCAGCGTTCGAACTATGGTCAAAATGCCCTTATAAAATAAAATAATGCAACTTGTAAGCCATTTAAGTGTTGATCTATTTTCTTATAAGTCAATAGATGTTTTCAATTATTACCTAAATAGTTTTTTGGGTGATTAGATTTTACATTATATGTCCTTTGTATTAAATTAAGTTTCTTTATTATTATATATTTTTATATTATTATATTATTCAATATTTTCTTGTGGATTATTTTGCCTATAAATGTTCATAACTCATGTATTATAATTTAACCTATCTTACTGTTTGTACATTTTTTTTCTCACAGAAACTGTAATAACAATATATTATTGTAAGGTATAGACGTAAGTTTATAATTGTTATTGGGTATGTCCGTTTAAATATTCAAATAAATATACATTTTTGACGCAACGTTTAATAGTTCAGTATAGTACAGTTATAGATACAAGTATTTAAGTACAAATTCGATTAAAAATGTTATTATTTTGATTTCATTCCGTTTAAATCCGGTTTAATAATTTTTTTAGTAAATATTTGTTAAATGGTTTCATTAAATATACCTATGTGGTATACAATTTGTTATCAATCTTGTCGAGCAAATGTAGTGTCAGGCTAATGGTGTCGGCAATTGAATGTCAGGAAAATGTACTGATCCTACCTAAACCTACTTATGTGAAATAGCATTATTCTGATTTTGTCATCAAATAAACTATATATGTACATTATTATGATGAGTACCTAGTACCTACACTACTTATTAGATCAGTGTTAAACGAATAATTTATGGGTTGTATAATTATTTTATACGAATTTAATAAAATAATCGATTGTATATTTTATTAAAAATTACCTTAATTTTCACTACGAATCTACGAAAAAAAAGTTAAAAATAAATAGTCGGTTCAATAAATTAAATACCTACCTATTTCTAAATTCAAATTTAAACCATAACAAATGTCGATAAATATGAACTAATTATTAGAGATAAACGTATTAAACTCCTAACTGTGAAACTGTGGTTAAAAAAATACATCAGTTTAGCGACGTCTGTTGTCTGTATCATGTCATGTGCGTACAGGTTATTTTGTTTTTTTTTAACTTAACAGATTCTACTTAATTGATACTAAAGCCTTATGGGTATTATTGTTATAAAATCAACTAATACTATCCTAATTACTCCGTAAATCTATCTACCATTCAGTCTTAAAACTGGAAAACATTGATATGTAATAATTCAATCGTTACATAATTATTATTCTCATACATTCAAATTAAGCATATTATAATTACGCGTAGGTATAGACAAAATATGCTTTGATCTTCCCAGCTCAGTCTTTGATGGTCGATCATTAGTTCTCTATCTACAATGGTTACAAAGCCGAACACGTTATCAAATAATCCTCAAATGAACCATGTATAAAGCGACTCGAGTTATGAAATTTATAAATGTTTCCCATATGATTTTAGATAAAAATGACTTTAAAAAATTTCGTTTAAAAACCAAAAACATTTCGAAACTATAAGTGCATTTAATTTACTTCTTCTATCAAGCTCCTACTCATTGAAAACAAATAAAAGCGAACAGTTAGGTTTTGATTCCAAAAAAAGGTATGTTCCTATCACACTAGATACTAATAAATAATAATACAAATTCTAAATTTATTTCAAATCAATCAACGACAAACAACATTGAAATTGATAAAATTCAATTAAGGCCAGCTCTTTCGCCTATTTTCGGTAGTAATATTGAAGGTTTTATTAAACTGCGTAATATCTGAGTGGGACAAACAATTTCTCATTTAAATTAACCACAAAAAAATCTAAAAATTTAAAATAATTATTCTGATACGTATACTGTTATGTCATCCACATCAGACATCTTAAAGATAAACAAATTAAACACTACACGTATCAAATAGAGACAAAACTTTCCAAATCGTCCGTACGTGATCTACACTCAACTACACCTACTACCGAAATCGAGATAGCCCATTGCTGAAATTAGTTACACAATTCGTAATGAAAGTAAATGTTTAACCTAAGGGTTCAAAACAAACACAACTATTATTTTTATAAAAATAACAACGATATTTTCACCTAATAGATTAACATCATACAAAAAATATTTGTCGAAAAATCTCACAAACATCGTAAGTTCATTCAATGCGAAAATTGTCAAAATTATATTCATTCAAAAAGCGACTGTGCCCACCTTTCAAGATGTTTTTTTTTTTGATTAGTTTAAATCTAGCTCAAGAATAGACCACCAACCAACACCTTATGTGAAGGCAACTATACTGACGGTTATTGATGGTTACTAATACACAATGTGTTTGCAACAAAACTCAAGTATATTTTCAATAACTTGTAAAACCAAAACAAACAATGTAAATAATACTAATAATGTAAACGTGAGACCTTATCATGATCACCTCCAAAAACATATAATTTACATAAAATACAAAAGAGTTTGCTCATCTAGCCTATAAGCCCCATTAAAATTCAAATACAAAAAATAAAACGCAAAGTGAAGTATAATATAATCCCACACAAAAAGTAACAAAGTACGAAAAAATTGATTAATTAATTATTGAATGAAATTAAATTATCAATAAACCCTTTAAATCTCCACAGTTATCAATAAAATAATTTTAATAGACAGGTGTTAATCTATCCAACTCAAAATTTCTAAAAAATTATTTTATGAAACATAAATGATCAGACATAAAACGAGACTGAATAATTAAACCTTTAATTCTAAATAAAAAATATTTCTAATAACGTAAACCCCATGGCCAATACATTAACAATATCTACAAAACACTTTATACCCGGTTACCAAATTTATAGAGCTGATCATTGACGGTACTACCCACGTTGGATTCACCATTTTAATCTCAATAAAAACCCAATATTATAAAATTCAGTCTCCAACAAATATCTAAATCATATCAAACTTTACTTTAACTACATATCCTCAGTTTATTGTCCTTCTCTACCAGCAACATTAGCCCTTCAAATTGAAAACTTCTTTAAGTCACTTAGAAATACATTCATTGCTGGTGGCGCAAAAAATACACATTGAAGTTGCAGATTAATAAAATCTAGAAAAATAATGCTTTTTAATAATATTCAAAAACTACGTTTCACTTTATATCTCACCAAAATCATCAACCCATCATACTTGATTTCTTTTTCATTTTAATTATAAATTATATAAAACATAATATCCAAAATATTTCATCAGCGAAATGTCATCAGATCATACTCCAGTCATTATAAAAACAGTAATTCTAGCTGCCCCAAAGTCAGAGTGTTTTCACACTGATAGAAATTTATATTTCATGTTGTTAGTATCTAGTTAAGCTATCAAACTGTCCCATTACAGATTATAAATATACATTTGTTGAAATGAAGAAAACATATTGTAAAATAATACCTTTTGTAATTATAAATCGAAAAAATAAATTACATTAAATGAATTAAAGATTTCTTTACTTTTTTAATTAAACTATTATGTATATAATATATATAGAATTCTTCAATTAAACTATGGACTTAATGGACTTGAAGTATTCCTAAATACTTTAAAAATTTGAATTCCATTAAATTTATTATTAAAGGAAATAATAAGGAATAATATCAGTAGTATTTTATGTCAGACTCATAAATTACGCATGCAAGATGTCTCGCAAAGTATCACACAACCCATTATTTTATACTTAGTAGAGTAACTAAAGTGCACTATTTTTTTCACCTATAGAATGTAAATTTAAAATTTACAATGACACTCAGTAGTAATTTTAATTTCTAACATTTTAATAATAAAACTTAAGATATTTCAATTCAGCTTCAAGATGTAAAAATAATGAATTATCTATATTATGCTTCTTAACTTTTGTTTAATTTTAGTGTCATTATAAATTATTTTGTGAGCTAAAAATAATAGCCCTTACCAAAATAAAAGTCTATAAATTCAATAATAAAAAAAAAAAAATGGTAAAAAGGGTACCAAACTGATATACATTAGGTGTTGAGTGAGCACTGGTAATATAATATTAAATTTGAGTAAAATAGTATCTCATTGTATAAAAAAAACGATTCAGAGCAAATACTATAAGCCTATATAATTAAATACATTTCATGATATATTTTTTGATATTTCTATTAAAGTGATTTATTTAACTGTTGGTTTTTAGATTTAAAATTGCAAAAACATTGCATTTATTATATAGTTAATATTTATGTTAATATATTACGTATTAATGGTTTTTGGTTTTAATATATTAATTATACTATATGATATTATTGTTATTAACATATAACTACAAAATAGTTAGTAATTTTGACTAATTTCTTCGAAATCCTAGTTTTAAATACATACAAAAAAAAAAAAAATGTTGAATATGTATTTTTTATATTTATATACAGATATAAAAAGAACTAATGTGGGATCTTATATTAAATGTTCAATAAATTTAACCGGTAAATAATAATCTTTTATGTACAGTAAATTATAGAATAAAAAAGAAAAAAAAATCTCAATTGATAATATCTCATGTGTAAATAGCTCAAAAAGAAAACTTTGGAAAATACTGAGAATATTTAATTTTATCCTCTCTTAAGTACAAACTATATTTCATTTTCTATCAATGTAGTTTTTAAGTTTAAGATCAAAGAATTTGTACTACTTTTATCGTACATACATTAAGAAAATACACATATCATTGTAAAATCAATATATTTATCACTCGACTCAGAATCAAATTTCTAAAGTTTTAGTTTTAGTTTTTTTATTGAACTATATTTCAACTATATGTTTTTATTACGATAAAAGTTTGACAATAGCAAAATAAAATTTGTTATAAACATTATACATATGCACACTGAGTATTATAAAATATTAAAATGCTAATGTACAATATAATAATAATTAAATGATATTTTAAGAAGACGTTTCCACCATCTGTTTTCTTGGTTTATGCACAGCATCAATGACATTCCATGCTTATGACTCTCTATAATATTTTAGTGATGGTGAACGGCTCCATTAAATATTTTATAAAACTTATTTTGTGCTTTTATCGGATGTATTTTTTTTATTTTTATTTTTTAATTATGAAATGTTTATATAAATCATTAAAAAAAAATTTTAATATAAAAGTGAAGCAGTGTTTTAAATAAGTTTATAATTGTATATATTTTGATGATATTAAAAAAAAAAAAAAAAAAAAAAAAAAACGAGAACCGATAAATCAAAAAAATCGCTAACGTTTGTTGAATAATTTAAACCAGGTTTATTATAATACCACAAACTTAACTCAAACGTAAATCTTGATATTATTACATTGACATGTTTTTATTAACACATCGGCTATGATGGTTTTTATTCATCATATTTATGTCAAAGTTTATACTTTAGTATTATTACTCTCATAGTCATGTAGCGAAAATCTTGTGAAGTTTACCTGTTATAATAGATTATTTTTTTTAAGTTTCCTTAGGATATGTCCCCGTAGTTCACACAAAAATTATGATAACGACCGTTTGATTAAAATAATACAAAAAACCCGAATGCCTTAGGCTAGATGTAGTTAATAATATTACTGACAATTAATAATTTTGCCTAAACATAATATATTATTATTATGCTATTATATTGTACTGTATAAAAATAAACATCCGAGTGGATCGAATATTATATTATTTCAGAGCGATGACTCACATCGGAAACGCCGTATAATATTTAACAACTATATCAATAATTAATCATGTGAGTACCTATATGTGAATAAATTATTATGTAAGTAATTATTTATTTCCTTCTGTGCGCATATTTATACATGTACTTATATTATACACATTACAGTAATTTTAATGAGGGACGCAGTAAATTGCGCCCATTAAATATATTTGGTGTAAATTGAGGGTATGATTTATATTTACACGTGAGTTAAGTACGTCAAATTTGTTATATTTTTAATATATCGTAGAGAAACCTACAATTTCGGTGTTTTGTTTCTTTAACATTACATAAAAATGTTGAGTAATAATCAAAATGTAAAAAAATCATATGACGGAGTAACTAACACAAAAAATGTGACCAAATTACACCACTGTTTTATACAATTCACAACTTACCTAATTACCGTTTTGTTATCCCAGTAAGTACATAACTAATAACAAACCATGTATTGTAAAAATTATTTGATTAAAATTTTCGACAACAAAATTTGGATATGCGCTGTAAATTGACGAGCAATTAAAAATAATATATCTAAATATATATAATATACATTTTCAAACACATAATTTACAATTATTGTTTATACATAATATTATAAGTCATGTGCAATCACAACAATTTTTAGTTACATAATTATTCGCCCGTCTATATAATACCTACTTACAAGTTCTAGCTATCAATTTTAACATTATAATATGCTCAAAATAGATTCGAAAACGGAAAATATACAAATGAAAGAGTTAAACTATCACTTTGGGTAAACACTTGGATTTCATCCGAACAAATAAAATAAAATAACCTGGTTTTTATGAAGGTTGTTTTCAAAGAAAAAAAAAAAACACGAAAATAATCCTTGATGGTAAATTCCTGTAGTAGATAAATAACTTAAACTTTGTCGACAGCTTTCTAATCATTATTTCATTCCTTCGAACAATTTAATTAAATTATTACCGATAATTTGCTGTTAAAAACATTTTATTTTCGACTAAAATTTTGTCATTTGTACATTATATGAATATAACAATAATTGTTTTAGTTAAATACAATTAGATGAAAATAAATATGTGATGGTAATAAATTACTATATTGAAAAGAAAGTATTTTAAAATTATTTATAATTAAAATAAAATTCAATTACCTTACAAAATATAAGCACACATTATTATTTACTCATACGTTTAATCATTTTATCATTTAATCATTCAATTAATAACCTCCATCGAGTTTCGTTTAAAATTGCTAATCGAATTTTACACAAAATAAGAATATCAAAAGCCAAAAAAAACAAAAAAATTGATTTATTTATTATTGTTATGGTTAAATTTTGAATTCTTTTTTATTTCATGAGTTTTAATGATTATAATTTTAAACATTACTACTTGGAAAACATTTTTGAAATTAATTTTCAATTGCTGGAAAGCGTTTCATTTGTTATGTGAAACTACAGCATTAGCTGAGTATTTTGTTTCTGTTTTTACTCCGTTTTATTTTAAATAAAGTTATGTTAAATTATAATTATTATAATTTTAAACACTCATGTATGTAAAATAATGATGAATTATTTAAACAAAATTCTAACATTGTTTATTCATAATTATTTAGGTAATACACTCCAATATAAAACCTATACTATATGATTGGTGAATAGGTGATATATATTTTAATGGCCTGAATACATCAAAATATATGTTCTTTTATAATTATTATAAGCTAAGCTTATGGA
The DNA here is from genome assembly GCA_009835225.1 of Aphis craccivora. Classification (NCBI taxonomy): domain Eukaryota; kingdom Metazoa; phylum Arthropoda; class Insecta; order Hemiptera; family Aphididae; genus Aphis; species Aphis craccivora. The sequence goes on from VUJU01005450.1 coordinate 12,417, forward strand.
AAATCTCGTATTAAATTTTCATTTCTTAGCTACTTATACAAACATTACTATAAATTATACCTACAAAATAATTTGCAAATTTAATATTCATGGTTTTGACGAATTTTTAATCAATTTGGTCGAAAACTAGTTTTGCATAAAAATTCCCGTTTTTCCTTAATTTTTTTTTTGGTTTTTACCGGTGCTTTTGAAAACTATTGGGTATTTCAAAAATGACCTCCCAAATGCACGAACAAGATTAACTTTCGAACCAAAAAAGCTACTTAAGTTGAAAATCGAAGCATTATTTCGACTCGTTTTCGTGTACATAGACACATAAAAACACAACATTGTTAAATCAATACATTCATCGCTCCGCTCAAAATCTAAAATAGCTTAGATACAACTTGTAAGTAACTATTTGTTTCATATTTTTGAGTTAGGTTATGTAATTTATTTATAAAAATGATAGTTTCCTATCAAATATGTAACGCATAAAATTAATAACAATGATAAAGTTTTACATTTTTACTGAAGTTTACTTTTCGTTTTATATTCTGAACGGAGTGATAAATGTAATGATTTAACAATGATGTGTGTTTTTTTTTTGTGTCTGTCACCACATATGGAGCAGTAAAACTCCTTCAATTTTAAAAAGTCAGCTCTTGAATCTAGTTGGTACATTGGGGGATCAAAAGCAAAAATTGTCCAATAGTTTTCAAAAGCGTCAGGAAAAACACTAAAAAAGTAACAGAAAGACAGGAATTTTTACGCAAAACCAGTTTTAGACAAAATCGATTTTTTTATATGGTTGTAATTCAAGAAATAATCATTATAAATACTTGAAATTTTTATCAAATATAAATGTTGGTGTTATCTATATACAGTTAAATTTTCAAAATTTTTTGACTTTTTTGAGTTATTTATAGACCACTGAAATTTTAGATTTTTATGAGAACTTTATTTTTTTGAGTGTCGATAAAAAAAATTTAGATGATCAAACATTTTTGAAAATTTAATACAAGTTTCCTTATGAGTTGTTCTTATTGTAGCTAAAAAAATTAAAAAAAAATTAAAAAAATTACAAAATTACAAAATCTGTCAAAAACGCGAACATTTGCAAGTAATTTTGAATTTGAAAAATCGTAAAATTTTTTGTGTTTATAACTAAGGATTAAAAATACAACACTAAGTTTTCCATAAGTTTTCCTTCAAGTATCTATAGAAAAAACTCGAAGCATCATTATAGAAACAATTTTAAGTGCGTTTGAATTTTAAATTTTTACCAAACGATTTTAAATATTTGTTATTATTCAAAAAGTATAAATCATAGATACTTGAAAATTTTACCAGTTATTTA
>VUJU01005452.1:0-13747 GCA_009835225.1 Aphis craccivora
TGGTAGTCGCGATAATAGCCGTAGTCTCGTATAACAGGAAAGTACCCATTTATCTTATGGTTGATAAGCAGAACTTCAATTCATAGATTACTGAATACATTTCCATTCAAATTTTTTATTTGTATTTATCAAAATACGATCACAATATTTGTATCGAAATATCACATCCCACAAAAAATGTAGGTAAACATTAATACAATCCAAAGGGTTAATAAAGTCATAAATTATGTATATTTTAAGAGTTCTGAACAATGTATTATCATTTTTTAAACACTACAAACTTTATACTATTGATATATTTCACTCCAGCATCACCAATATAGCGACTTTTTCAAATAACGCCATAAACATAACCTAACCTATCTTAATCAATGGCCCAGTCAGCCCTCTGTTAACATGAAAATAAAATAATTTAATTAAATATTTAGGCATTCATCTTGGTGAAAAAAAATCCCTAAAAATTCAAATATCATACATGTTTGAATAGTTTCAAACAATCCTTTAATTCTGCAATGACTTATGGAGCTTAAGCTTGAGGATATACTAATTTCAAACCTATATTTTTTTCATTCAGTTAACATACTGTTAACTTAAAATTCTTACTCTCACACCCATATTCACTACAAAAATTTCTCTGCAACATTAAAAAAAGATCCAAATCTTAATTTCAAATCTTCTTGGCCACATGACATGAACAATATTACAAATTAATACAAAAAAAAATGTATAAATCTAACAAAAATTCAAGTTGATGTTGTATAGATTACAGGTGGATACCCCATTTAGTAATTTTTTCAAACTACAAATTTGTAACTATATTTCAATTTTTCTGTTATTGTTTATTTTATTATACCTTTAAAACAATTAAATATATATAAAAATTAATTCAATTTTAATGAACGTGATTTTGCCTTTAATATTCCTAGGTGTACTATTATATCATATAGTAGTTTAGAAATTTTATGGTTTGTTTCAAGGTTTTTTTATTGTGGTATTATAAATATATGTAAAAAAAAATATTAAAATTCATTTAAATAACATTACTTTGCAAAATTAAGTTCATGTTAATTGTTTACAAATTACAACTAGTGTTAAGGTGACTTGTACTTAAAATTAATAGGAGCTAAAATAGGCAAAATGTGCAAAAAAAATGTAGGTACTCAAAACTCAAAAAAAAAACATTTTATGTTATTAATTATATGCACAAAACAAATGTAAAAATATTGAAAAATAAATGTTTTGTGTATATTTAATTAATATGACAAAAACTAGTTAACAGTTTAACATCTTTTTAAATATCAATTGTTTAAAATAAATTCACAAACAAATAAACAACAGATTTATGAAAAGTTAAGTCGATAACATATCCATGATGAAATAATCCTTCAGCATATTAATGCAATGTAAATTAAATCCACATGGCATTGTTGTCAAATTAATATTTAACTGCAACAAAGACCATAGATACTTATGTAAAATAATATTAAGTTAAGAAAAAAAGTAGTTTTAAAAGTTTGATAAATGTTTGAAAATCAGTGAAATATGCTCTTTTCCCATAAATTTGACAAAATATGCATTTTAAGTTTTTAAACTTGCCATCATTTAGTTTAGATTTTTAGCTTAGTTTACTATAAATAGCGACCATACAGAACAATAAATAACTTATAATTTTTGATCCTTAGTAATCACAATACCTATTAAACCATAACTTAAGTAGGTACTTCTCTTGAACTATTTATTAGTACTGTTACAGTGTTATATGATACTACCTGTTATAGGGTACTTTACCCTTTTATGTTCAAACAATAAAACTGATTCTTAGTTCTTATTTTATAGAAATGTCAACACATGCCAGATTATGTTATATCAAGTGAACACATTAAGATTTAATCTCAATCGTGTTCATTCTCAAAAATTACAAAAAGTCATGATATTAGGCTAAGCTTGTTAGGGTTTTAATCATATTTAGACATCAATACTCACAAATTATGTAAAAAAAGTGTGTATTAGTATTGATTATACATAGTATAATATATTATACTATGTATAATCAATGGTATTAGGTATTTTTAAACATTTTTTTAAAAATGTAAATTTTTATTCTTTTATAGTTTTCATATTTGGATAAAATTAAATTAATACTACTTAACAACATTGATAGATCTATAGATGATTCTAAAATATAATGTAAACACCTTATATTTAGTGGTCAACATCAAACAATTGTAAGAAATTTAATAATAATTCAAAATAAGTAAGATATAATATAGGTATATAATAGTTTTAAGTCAAAGAAAAATTATAAAATAAAACTTAATATGTTATAACAAAATGTGTTCTAAAAATTATGACACTAGGTAAACTATAACTAAATAAAAAAAAAAAAATGATAAATTATTAACACAAATAATTGTTAATTTTTTCAAGCAAAATGTTGGTATCTTGTATAAGTATTAATTTTGAGTTACAACAAACATAGGTAATATATATTATTATATTGTATTGATCATTAAATTTGTCCTGTATATTTTCATAAATAATCATGTATATACTTATTAATTTTATATGTTAATCACAAAATGATAATATAATAACACAAAAATATTATGATAAATGTATAATAAATTAATAATGATAGTGAATAAATTTATATAAATATACATAGTTCACATTTGTTTTAAAAGTTATCATTTTTTATAATATTACAACTTGGTATTTACTATCCAGTATAAATTATTAAATTATTCTTTTAATTGTGGCCAAACAAATTTTTAATATTAATTTAATAAGTCTTGTTTTAATAAAAATATTTTATACCTACATTATTACAACTTTATCAAATAGTGGAGTAGCCAGAGGGGAGGTGATAATGGGTTATACCCCCTTCTACAAATGTTTATTATTTAGTATAATATACAATCATTTTAAAACGTAAATATATTGATTTATTTATAATGAAAATTTAACCCCCCTTCAAATATTTTTAAGGCTACCCAACTGTTGTCAAACGATAAAAATAAGTTGAAATAAATTTACATACCTAGTTGATTATTATATTTACTTGGCACTTGGCAGTTCATACCTACTGCTATATTAGGTATTATTTCTAAACAAATTAGTATTTTTATTTTTGTTTATTGAACTGTCTATAAAAATGAAATAATTATACTATTGTCAGTTATTTATTTTATTCTGAATTCTGATTATTTATTTATAGGTATTAAATTACAAGAAAAATAATGAGTTACATCTATAAAATTATAACTAATTGGTAACAAAACAAAATATTTAAATTTTATTTAAATGAATGAATCTACAATCATATAAATGTATTAAAATATACTGATATCCACAGAAAAGATTAAAATCACTGTCTTCAAAAATAACATTCTATTGTATGACTAATGCATTAACAATAGTTTATTATGATTATGTGTATAAATAACATTCCTGAGCCATTACTCTTAAAAATCATATAAATTATAAATTTGTATGCATACAAATATATTTAACCGAGGGAAAATTGATGTATATTATATTAAGGTATAATTATAAATTAAAATAATAAATATATTATACCAGTGGTTTCTAGAAAAACTTAAATGTATAATACCATTGCATATCATACATGTTTTTATAATCTAAACACTTCTTAATATAATATAATATTATAGTATTTATAGTTTATATGTTAAGGGAAGTTGGGGGAATTGGCAATAGAAAATACTATTTAGTCATTTATAATCGGTTTTAATTTTACTATTTATTTAAATAAAAATATATACAAATTATAAATAGATAAGGCATTATATGATTAAAAATCTTTTAAAATTAAAAATTCAGAAAACAGAATATTTTAACCAAAAATTTCAATAGCATTTAAGAATTAAGTTTTTAAAGGGGATTTTAAAATATTTTTAGGATATAGTAATTGTTATAAAATTGAATTTTATGACTTCAAAATAATTAAGATTTTAAATAAGTTAATAAAAACTGAAAAATACTACTGGTTATAGCATACAAATTAATGACCACAAACGCTATTGTATACAGCATTATATTATTAAATTTATATATATTTATATATTGTATTTAAACATCCAATTATATAAATTAATGTTTGGTAATTGGAATGGGTTAGGTAAAATAAAGTTATTAAAATCTAGTTCGCGGTACTGGATATCTTAAAATGAGAGCACTTTCAGCTGACATAATAGGCAATTTGTTTTCACTATGATAGTTTACTAAATGACTGACACTTTCAAACATACGGTCTTTAGTTCTAACTGCACCTTCCGGATCAATTAAAAGTAAGTGTTTCTTCACATCCCCTTGAAGACCTGTTAATACATATTGTCCAGGAGATCCTTGTGATTCTCTTACTAGAAAGTCACCATCCTATTTACACAAAAACAATGTTATACATTTTTCTGCAAATATTTGTCATACAACTACTTGCAATCATTTATACTTCTTAATTAAATATTTATAACTATAAACATTTTATTTTTATTTGTACATACCTAATGACATATAAATATTCAAAAAAAATTTAGGCTTCATACCACTTATCTCAGCACTTAATAATTACAATTTAAAATAGATTAATTATGAACTCATTATTATAATGTACTGGATTAAATGATAATTTTTCTGTCATAAAATTAGTTTTTTCATATAATATTTATTATAATGAAATACTCATTATTATACTTAGCAAAGGTTAAGTTTTGATTTATATTTATTAATTATAGTAGAATGTCTTATAGGTACTTATGTCTGTATCTTATATTGCATTGTAATAATAAACAAAAATTAAAAAATAATTATATAATTTTTTTAATTAAAAATGTCAACTATTTTGAATATTTCCAATTAAAAGTGTTTATTGATTAAAAATATAAAAATCTTAAAAAGCAATTAAGATGCTTAATAAAAATAAAAAATAAAAATTAATTTATGACATGCAATGGAAATTATACTGATCTTTTTTTTTTTTTACTTTTAAATGAGATCTATATATTAATATATGGAACCTATATGGAAAAATAAATATGATATAGGAATATCTACTTATAAATTATACACTAAACGTTATACATTTGAGAAATGCAGCCACCAATTAGTGACACTTTTATTTGATTATTATTATTTTTAATTTGTTAATAAGTAAATCACAACACCATTTTTGTGTTAACCATTTAGGAAGGTTAACAGGAATTATGGGAGTAGCACGATTAGTAACAAAAGGGATAAGATAGTAAGCAAAAATGGTAACAGATAACAGGGTGCAGCAGTCAAATACTCAAATCTGATGATTAAAAAAATTAAAAAATACATAAAAAAAAATTTTATTAATTTTTCGCCAAACCAATAAAAACTACACAAGTGGAATTTTATGTATATATTTAAAAACTTAATTTTTTAAAGATTGTGTCACGTAAATGCCTTCCTTGATTAGCCACACATATATTACACATATTATATCATTATTTTTGTAATAAACTTTTACCACGAATACACGCTGTTCACTCGACCAATGTTCCGTGATTATTAAATTTTGGGTATTTAAAAGCGATAAGAACAACCCCGAAATCTCTACCACTTTAGCCCTGCCAATAATATATAATAATATATAATCCACTTACATGTTTTAGTAATGCTTCAGCATGCTGTCTTGTAATGCTACCATGAAACCAAATTTCATCTTGTAATTTTGGTACCATTACTGGGAGAGGTTCATGATCCACAAAAGGTTCTAAAATATTTTATTCAAATATAATATAAATATAAAATACCTGATCATATTATTTATTTTTAAAAGTTATAGTGACAACATAACATACGCATATCAAATACATCACGAGGTTGTGAGTTGTGGTTTTTATTTCCAACTACAAAATCATTAACATAGTTATGTGCAGGATGTGGTACAGGTGGCGGAGGTGCTTCACAATTCAAATCTATTAAATTATTTGAAACTAGTCTTTCTAAAACCATAATTTATTCAATGTTATTAATTATAATAAGAAAATAGTTAAAAATATTAATTTATTAAATTTATTAACCTCTACTACGATGATCATGATATGAGGGAAGAGGTGGTACAGGTGGTGGTCCTGTTTCTGGAGGAGATTTTCCTGGTAAATCATTATAATATTCTCGCTCATCACGCGTGCTTGAGCTTAAAACTGGTGCGGGTTTTGTCAAAAATTGTTTAAAACGTAAATCAAAGGCTTGGCCAATAGTTGTAATAACATCTTGTGCTAACTCGCCTTCACCACATTCCAGCACATAACATGCACGCCAGTCTTTAATGTCTTTTGCTACAAATGCAACAAAATCTATTGTGTCCTAAAATAAACCATATCAAATAAAGAATATTTATAAAATAGATCATTTAAAATTTAAATATTCTTACAGTATCACCCCCGGATGCAAAAGATATCCTAGGCATATCGTGTGTAGAAATTACAGCATGTGAATCTCTAAGTTTTAATGTCAAACATGTACTAGATATAGACAAAGTAACATTTGATCCTGCATGATCCATAATTGAATGATCACCAATAAGTCTTGAAATTTTTTTATCCACCTAAAAAAATATTTATTATATTAAGAATTTTTTTCAATTTTTAATTACTTCAAATACTACAAAATAAAATAATATAATTTACTTTTCGTTTTTTGTCAGCAGTTTTTAGTCCAGCTGCTTCACAAACTTTATTTATACATTCCCTAAGAAAGATATATTATCAATAAAAATTAATTATTTTTAAATTTAAATAATATTTTAACTTACTTGGCTACTAAAAATCGTGTATCAAAATCCAAACTTTTCATAGATGTCAGTACTTCCAAACAGCCAATATACTAAAAATTTTAATTCCAGTTAGTAAACAATCACACATTAAAAATGTTAAATAAATAAACTCAATAATTATTAAAACTTACTCGAACTTCGTAGCAAACGCTACTTCTCGTAATAACATTGTCAGGATGTAACCAACCTCTAGCTGGTTTGTTCATGAAACTTCCCCATGAATCTGGCATTTTAACTAACACAATTTATAACGTACTTCTGAAATTGCTTATTAATACGATATAAATGTTAGTAACAAAATTTTACATTATTTAATCAATAATATATTTAAATACAATTACTTACTAAAGAAATATTTATTCAATAAAGCTTGGGAACCAATCGTATTCCATAATCACAATAAAGACTTCAATAATCACAGTAATAACAATTTAAAAATGCAATCCAAACCTTTTTTTGTGAAACAAAGAAACTAATGTTTAATGTATGTAACTTTTCTTACAAACACTTTTATTAAAGTACTCACTTAACACTTAACAAGTTACTACCTACGTCCTACAACTACTCAATACATTAGTCAACATCTGGAACAATGTTAGGGGAAAGAGTAATTTCATTCATAACTGATTACAATTTTCTTATCATAGTGTTGTACTAAACCATGAACTATATATATATCTTAGTTCATGTACTAAACTACTAAAGTGATATAATCACAGAATAACTGATTAGTGATTATGAAATATGAAATATGAATATTGAAAATTGAATCATGTGTTAATTGTACTTCTATTATTTTGTAGGTAGTTATTTAATGTAATGTACCACTTGTTTAATAATTGTAACTTCTATGGTACAATATTACTAGATATATTGTTATATTCTGTAATTTTATTAAAATTTTTAAATTTTATATTTTTTTTGGTAATCATAAGTATAAGATTTTATAAAACATATTATACATAAGTTAAGTTGTTATCTCCATAAAAAATTACTACCTTAACTTACTAAATAATAAGTTTAAAAATCTACCTTGAATCTACTTTGTTTGAAAGGCAAAAAAAAATGTTTTCAAGAAAATATCTTTTTACCAAGGTTTTTATGAAGTCAATAAACCAAGTTAACAACTATTCAACATTTCATAAATGGACTTTAGATTATTTCAGAAACCAACCACAATACAATAAGTTTGTGTTAAAAAAATCTATAATTGAAGATAACAAATATTTTAAAAACCCTATCATTTTAAATACAACTTCTACTGATGAATTACTTATGAAATATTTTTCATTAACAAATTTTTCCCACTATGAAATTGATAAAGAACTAGAAAATAGAGTAAATGATATGTCAATTAATCAGATACTTGCCTTAATGGATGGCTGTTTATCTGGAAAAACTCAGTTTCACAAAAACTCAAAATCATTTAAAAAATGCATTGGATTAATGGATGAATTATGGTTTCGAAGGCCTGACTTAACTACTACACAAACTATACAATTGATTTATTATGTTAGTATATACAAAAATAAGTCAAAACATGTGGTTGAATGTGGATTACAGAAATTAATGAATGAAATAGATTATTTAAAAAAATTAAGTGATGAAGAATTAAGTGTTATAGCTGTGGCAACATACAAAAGTAGTGCAAAAGTTTATGATAAAATGCTAAGAATCTTTGCTTACAGAGTTGAAAAAAACTTAGATAATCTCATACAAAATCCTTTAAATTTTGTATCTTTAATTAAACCATTAAAAAAAGCTAAGTACCATGACCCTATACTATTGGCCCATCTAATTAATACTTTTAATAGTAATAAAAATAACAAAGTTTTAGAAGATGTAACTAGTAGCATTCATCTTCTTACATACTTTGCAGATGCTAATTGTGGTGATGTTAACTTTTTGCAATACTTGATTGATTCTATTGGGAATATTATGGTAAGTTAGACTTATTTAAGCATTATTGTTTTTTATTTACTCATCTTAAAAATTATTTTTGTTTTCAGATTAATGATCGTTTAAAAGATTACCGAATTAAAGATGTTTCTAATTATATTTTTTCAGCCAGTTACTTAGGTCTAACTCCAAAGAATCCTTATGTCTGTAAAATAATTAATAATTTCTTATATGTTGTATTTAACTCTAAAGAAAAATGCCAGAAGATGTCCAAAGCATTAATAGGAATGTGCTTATCAATGTGGATGTTGAATCATAAACCAATACGATTAATGCAGTTTATATTTTTTGAAGTACCTGTTGCAGCATTAAGAAGTAAATTATGATTCTAGTACCTGTATTAAATATACAGAGTGATTTTTTCATCAAACAATATTCATTATTTCAAAAAGTATAGGTTTTTTTTTCATTTTTATATTGAGTAGTAAGAATTACATAATTAATAAAGCCATTTTTTCATGAATTTTTACATTAAAATTTTTAAAGTTTGTTGATCCGTAGGACAGTTATAGTTGATCAACATTGGTTGGTTTTAGAAAGTTTTTAGGTGTTATACACCAATACTAATTAGTCAGAACTGGGATTTTTATTTGTAGTCCAATAGCTATAATAATAATGAATTTGATATCGTCGACCCCATGGTGTAGCGGAGAGTGGTGATAATATTTGTGTCTGTTACTACCTGCTTTATCTTATTGTCAATTATCATATTCATAAAATTTTAGTTGATTGGACTAATATTACTTTTATACACACTAATGAATTATAACACATTTACACACAATAACTTCCCAATACTACCCAATTTTGAAGAGCTATATCTCATCAAAGGATTAACGAAAAATGAAAATTTTTATGTGATAATTCATAAAAAAAATAGCCTTGTTAATTTATGATATTTTAAGTATTGGTTATCATTTGAAAATCAAAAGTTGATAGTTGTTTACCTAATAAATATAAGGGTACAAATATGGAAGAGTTTTACAATTCTAGAACAATATGGGTCTTAAATCATAAACAAAAATTTGAAAAAATCAACACATTTTAAAATAATGAGTGTTGTTTGATAAAAAAATCACACTGTTTATTTATGATTTATTGTTTTTAATTTATTTATTTTTTACAAAGTGCCCAATGCTCACAAACAAGATAATAGACTCAATCTTTTATTAACATGTGCTCATATTGAACATCCCAATTTAATAATGGGATACCATCAATTAATTGAAGAAACCACTAACTCCATGCCTGAACCATACAAACATTTAGCGGAACGTCCATTCCTGGTAATGGTGTATCAATCCCTGCAGAAACTATCTCATGAATTAAATATTATGAATTTAGAATATAATTTCAGTATACCTAACTTGAGAATACTAGGAATAAAAATGATTAGAACAAATGGGTTGGTAAATGTTTTATTATTATTTAGATATATTAAAGTGATAGTATTAAATAACTGTATATACTCTATCATTTAAAATCAATCTTTTATTTGAAAATAACATCTAAAATATTTTTAACATAAAAATGAATGTAAATAATATACGTGATAAATTCTAGTACAATGATAAATAATTTTATACGGTAAATAATTCTGAGTGAAGACAGCCTGTCAGCCTAAATGCCTACCACATATTATTATATTATGATATATTTGTTAAAATTTCAAGCTTTAACTATAGAAAATTAACATTTTTAACAACATAATAATTTGAAAAATATTAAGAATTTTTCAAAGTTTAAATGCTAATAAAAAAATATAACTGTGTGTATAACTTAATGTATTTTGGTTTTAATCAAATAAAATAGTTATCAATATTTATAGAGAAAAAATTAGAATAAGATTTTTTAATTGAAAAAGTAATGGAATGTTAACAATTTTCCATGCATAGAAAATGCTTTTATAAATAGGTATTTATTAAAAATTTAAAGTACCTATCTAAGGTTCTTAAGTTACTCTAAAACAAAATTGTTTTTATAAAACGCTTATTTTATATGAACATTTATTTTTTCATAATTTTATATATTTGTTTTTCTTTGTTATTTTGAAAAGTTCTGGGAATTTTTTACTTGTACCAACTAAATTCAATTTACTAAACCACCTTTTAATTGAAAATCAAAGAAATTTTACTGCCCCAAAAGGTGAAAGTAAAAAAAATGTTGTAAAATAGATACATTTATTGCTTTATTCTTAATCTAGAATAATAAATATTAAATATTAATATATGTTTACTTTTCAGTGAAATCATTTATGTAGAAGTTTTGGACAATAGCAATTGTCTTTATGGTACATCAATTCCAAATGGTATGATGAAACTAAAATTTCGTCTTGAGTCAAAGTTAAATTTTTGTGTTATAAAAGTAAGAAAAATAATTTTAATTTATTAAATCAATTTAAATAATATACATTTAATTTTTTATTTTATCTAGGTAAACCATAAAGAAAAAACCTTGCATAATCCAACAGCATTGAAATGCCACCTGAAGTCATTACTAAACAATAAATAAGGAACTTTTTTATGCAATAAAATGCAAGATTTAGGTATTTTTCTCAATTTGATATATTTATATGCATTCATAAATTAATTATTACTAATTAATTAATAAGTAAATTTAAAAAAAAAATGAATACATGAATGTAAATTCTAGTATTCATTGTCTAATATCACTGCTATGAAGGTTATTTTTAAAATTAAACTTGTGCCATCGAAATATGAATTAAAAACTTTCTGTTCTTTTATATTTCAATGTGTAAATCTACTATAAGTGTTCAATAATCTAATTTAATATAAGAGGATATTAAAAATAAATTATTTTATACTTGGTAATCAATTGATTGTTTCTTTATTAAAAAATTATTTCTAATTTTCCAATTAAAAAAATGAAATGTGGAACAAATGAATTTTAATTTGCATTTGATTTATTTTTCAATTTAGTTTTTTTGAATTCTGGTTATTTAAACTTTTAAAGTTGATGATGAGAATAAGGTAGAAAAAATTCGAAATAATTATTAATTTAATTTTAAAGTTGTAGCAACTAGCAATTATTAGGTATAAGATAAATTTATTACAAAAATCAACAACTAATTCATCTAGCAAACCAGACAAAACAACTTTTAGCAATTATTGGTATTAAACTTTGTAAACTGATAAAATAATTATTTTTTTGTGTGTGTGACTTAAATGTACTCTGGTAAGTGATGATTAAAAAGACTATAGGTAAACTATGATCCCAAACAAGATGGCCAATAAGATATTTTCAAAAACCAAACTAGAACTTTTCAATTTTCATAACTTGACCAACTAAGCATTTAATATGGAAAACTATGTAATTTCATAGATAATAATTAATAAGAAAATAGATTTCAGACTTTAAAGACTAGAACAAATATATTCAAAATGGTAAATACCAAATTAAGATAAAAAAGCGGATAAGTGGGTACCGCTCTGCTGCACATTAGGTGCCGTGTGGATCACTATTTTATATTATAGGAGGGTTAAATTTGAATCCGTTGATAATTATCATTGTATACAAAAAACGATTCTGAATGAAGATGATTTGTCAGCCAAGTATATAATTTTCAGTGGTTGGTGAAAAAGGTGGTTTATGTTTTATTGTCCTGAATACATCAAAATTTAAGTTAATTTATAATTATTATAAGCTAAACTTATGAAAAAGCTTGTATTGAATTTTCAACTCTTAGCTACTTATACAAAAATTTTTATGAATTATACCTACAAAATAATTTGCAAATATTCATGCTTTTAATGAATTTTCGTCAATATTTGAACTTCAAATGCTAATAAAAAAAATTGTGCCTATGTATTCTTATAACTTTTTAATCACTATAAGAATAACTTATGAGGAACTTTGTACTAAATTTTCAAGTATTTTGATTGGGCCAAAACAATTTTATCGACACTTTAAAAAAAAAATTTCAGAAAATTTCAAAATTTCAATCGTATATAATAATAATTAATAGCTCAAAAAAAATCAAAATATTTTCAAAATTAAATCATGTAAAGAAAATGCTAATCTAAAAAGTGGTAAAATTTTCAAGTATCTATGATTTATACTTTATGAATAATAACAAATATTAAAATCGTTATCGTTACGCTATTTCGTAAAAATTTAAAATTCAAACGCGCTTAAATTTTTTTCTATAATGATGGTTCGAGCTTTCTCTTTAGATAGATACTTGAACTTTGAAGAAAAACTTATGGAAAACTTAGTGTTGTATTTTTAATCCTTAATTATTAACACAACAAATTTTATGATTTTTTAACTTCAAAATTACTTACAAATTTTCTCTTTTGACAGATTTCGTAAAAATTAACTATAAACTATAAACGTTTATCAAAAAAAAATTGTGACAAACGATTTTAAATTTTTTTAGCTACAATAAGAACAACTCATAAGGAACCTTATATTAAAATTTCAAAATTTTTTTATCGACACTTCAAAAAAAAAGTCAAAATTTTTTGAAAATTTAACTGTATATATATAACACTAACATAAATATTTGGTGAAAATTTCAAGTATTTATACTGATTATTTTTTGAATTACAACCATATAAAAAAATCGGTTTTGTCTAAAACTGTTTTTGCGTAAAAATTCCTAATTTTCTGTTACTTTTTTAGGGTTTTTCCTGACGCTTTTGAAAACTATTGGAAATTTTATACTTTTGACCACCCAAAGCACCAACTAGATTCACTTTCCTATCAGAAACAGGGCGGACTTTTTAAAATCAAAGTTTTTTACTGCTCCAAAACGTGGTGACAGACACAAAAAACAAACACACACATCATTGTAAAATCAATACATTCATCACTCCGTTCAGAATCTAAGAATAAATAAATAAATAAAATAAACTTCAATAATTAGTTCATTCAACCAATTATAATTACACCATATTGTTATAACACATTGGCGTGCACAGAAATCGTTTATGGGGGGTTTAT
>VUJU01005453.1:0-13747 GCA_009835225.1 Aphis craccivora
ATCGTGGCCTATCCATTCTTTTATTATCTATGATAATAAATAAGGTACGAATGCCGATGAATTATTACTAATAATTAACAACTGATATAATAAATCTGGTAATCACATCGCAACTAAACAATAATTATAAAATCTAATGCACGAATGTATAACATAATAATATATAGAATAAATCATCAAACGTGGTAATTCCCATTTTTCATTTAATAATAAATTTATTCAAGTTCTGATTTTTTGAATTTTTAAGCATACTTAAATAGTAAACAATATTTTCAAATTCTTATAATATTAAATATTACTTAAGGAATGTCCCTTAATAAATCTAAACGTTTATTTTTGAAATGAGTACCCTTTCTCCTTTTTTACTTTAAATTATTCATTAATCATATTATCATAACCCATTATCAAGAACCTATTGGACCAGACTGAGTGCAAGCTCAAGTGTCACCATAACTTGGGTAGACTAAATTATCTTTAAGTTTAAAAGTTACACACGTTAGTGAGACAAAATATTTCTAGTATGTTTTACCTACTGAAATTATAGGTACTAGATAGTAATAATATTCTAGGTTTTTCGTAGTCTAATTAAAATTATAATTTAACATACGACATGAAACTGACAAATAAAGATTTGTCAAAATATGACATTCGTCGTCGGTAATAAAAATCAACAGATACATATTGATACTGACATCCATTACATAATACATCACTTGAGACAACCTATATATAAATATTATTCCTCAACATACCTCCAGAACACCCCCAGGTTTGGTTTGTGAGGCAAAAACTAAAAGCATTTACATTTGGTAAATATGGTAACCCAAATCCATACACATTGCATACTAAATTTAAATAAATGTATATATATATATTATATTTTTTTGATGTGAAATTTTTATGTGGCTTATTGTATGTTAAAAAAATACTTATTATTATTTATTTTATTTTATGTATTTATAATGTACATTATACACTACAAATTGTATACATTGATGTAGGTATAGGTAGTAGGTAGGTACCTATATAAATATAATAACATAGAGCTCAGAATAAAAACGGAGTAATAATAACGCACAACGTAAAGTTTGTATTTTTTTAATCTATATTCTATATATAACGATATATTATAATATTATATAATACTATGTAAATACGTATTGCTGACTTAAGATTGTACACTACGATGTCTCTCTGGAGTCCGGAACGATAAGAAATTTGGTAAAATACCATACGTTATTAGTCATAACACGTATAATAGGTAACTATGATAGAAAATGTATTTGTTTTTTAACATAATATAATAGGTATATGTTGTAATAAATCATTATACAAATTAAAAAAAGAAATATGAACTCGTTTTTATTTTATTTTTTCATTATTGACTATAATCTACATTAGTCAGGTACTCAAGTTTACAAAATCGTCCTCGTGATTTAGGTATAATTATACCAACTACATCATGTACCTATATATGAGTACTTATACTACACCTACGAAATGTATTTATACCCATTAATTACAAATATACAATAGGTATACGTAGGAGAATACTAACTAAAAATGTATTTATTTTTATTTTATGTTTTTTTTTTTTAGGACAATCCGACTCCATTACAAATGCCGTAAGAAGATTCACTATATTACGTAGGTAGGAAATCCAGTATAAAACGTGTACCTACTACCTACACACACACACATCATACATAATACCAACTTGTGTAATTTCAACATACTTTTGCTCCAAATATATTGTTATTTTAAAGCCATTTCATAATATACATGTAGGTATTTAAAACGTGAAGTGTTCAAATATAATATTATAACTATGTAATATGCATTAGGTACATATATTTCGTATATAGTAAACAGTATATAATATAATACTGTACCAACATTTTCGAGTTAGTTATGCCTTGTGACATAGGTCTGCTCCGCGATTCAGTGCTCGAGATCGCTGAAAAAACGTTTAACTGGTCAAACGATAGAAATAATTAATAAATTGAACAAAGTAGGCGTAGGAAGGAAATAATCGATTTTCCGGCCCTTGGCTCGGAATTAGTTCGTAAAAATTTACCCAATAATCTTGTATACCTACTTTATTAGGTACTAAATATGTACTAGGTATGTACATTTTCGTATCGCACGTTTAAATTTTAATTATTAGCGGCACTTATTTTTACAGTTAGGTACGCACTTAGGTACACTTATTTAGGTAGCAAGTTAAATTTTTAAACAGTATTGAAATATCATACACTTTTTAAATCTTGAGCTGGAGAAATTTAGGGATAAAAAATATAACTAATTTTTATGAATAATTTACTATAAATACAATGTTTGACTTCGTGGACGCTATAGATTTGGATGACTATTTCAAAATAGATATATGCCTCCAAGCACTTACATACTACTACCTATAATACTATGTCATATACCTATATCGGAACAGAACACAACGATATATTATTATATAAAATGTAAAAAAAAAATAAAGAAAATATTACGTGATAGTTAAGTGTGTATTGACATAGATCAAACATTTAATCTGTTATATTAAGCGCTTACGCGTTTTCGGTAGATATGCACGCGCATGCATACAGCTACAATACCACACCCGATAAACAGTTATATTTTACTTTCAAGTATATGTAAGAATATAAAATATGGATCAGTGGTCCCCAAATAATTTTCATAATTTTTTACAATATCTATTATAATTTATATTAAAATGTAAATATTTAAATTACGCTATTGTATATTACAAACTTTTGTAAAAGATACATTTTCATTAATGTAAGTAATAAGTATAAATGTTAACGAGTATAAATCCATCATAACAATTAAAATAAAACAGTTACAAAACTGAAATCAGTATAAAAATTGTGCAAAACCCGACAAGTTGATATGTTATATACCATAATGATATGCTCTATACCTACCATATTGTTGTATTAAAATAATATGAATGTCACTTTAAAATGCAGCGGTATTACACCTACAAAGTATGAATTTAAATTTATAATATGCACTCAAACTTACAATAAATTATGTACAAAAAAAATGTGCCAAATGTACACAATAGATATTATTTAATCGAAGTACGTTCGAACATTGACAATTTACAATGTAAGAACTTAGAAGCAATAAATTATGTCAATAATTATCAATCAACTGTAATTTTTTATATGTTAATTTTAAACTGCATATAGATACAAAATACTTTATTTTATACCTTGCGAATAATTGTTACTCAAGATTTTAAAATATTTTTTCTTCCAAAATGCAATTTGATGTAATTTTAATAATACATGAAGTAAAGAAAAAAGTACGTAATGTATATCAGTATACATTAAATATTTTTCAAAAATGGAAAATATGTTAAATATTACGAATATATTATAATAATATAATTTATTGGATAATAAAATTTGTATTCTTAAGAACGATGTAAATTAAATCTTGCCCGTTTTTTTTATTAAATTTCCAATAGATTATTCTAATAAATATATGCATTTACATAAAAAAAAATCTGTTTCTTGTTATATAATATAATTAATTCTTCACAGTACACTGCAATGGTTATTGATATTTTTATAAGATTCCCGTGACGACGATGATCATACCCTAATACATAATAATAATTTAATATAGGTAACAATAAATTAATAACGAATACAGAATAACTGCAACTATACCTACACTTTTAAAATCGCCGAACCCAAAGCACATGAGAACATTTCATTTTAGTAGATCAGCAAATTTAATATAGCTGATTGGCTGAAATTTCGCTAGATCGATTTTACAAACACTCAGGCCAGATTTCTATTATAACGCGCGTATTTAAAACAAAAATATTACTTAAAACCACGCCGCCACCATCATTAGCAGAATTCTTTCCACGTGATAATCAAAAAATATTACGTACATTTATAACTTTTTTTCACGCCCCATATTACCACGAGTATATTTTACACAGTATGATAATAAATAGTCATCATAACGCTAATCGATAAAAAAACAAAAACAATAACGGTATCACCGGTAAATGAGAAAATTAGAAAATAATATTACATCGAAACTGTATATAAACAATATAATAAGTCACATCACATCGTAAGATTAAAATAATATAGGATTGTCTTTTTGTTCCACACCGCATATGTGATATTATGATCAAATGCCTAATATTATCATATTTTTACTGTCGTTGAACAATGAATTCGTGGCCAGTATTTTGTAACAGACGCTATATGTATATAATATATAGTCTACTGTATATCATAATAGAAATCGGATTTTAACATATTATTTTGAAACCGAAACGTCACGCCGAATACACCATATCGTCTAGCCGCATGTGTATAAGGTAAAGTAAATCCTGCAGCTGCAGCGATGACCTAAATCATAACGATGGATATCGTCGACAAAGTGGAACTCAAGCTATCCGATCCGACTGCGATTGCTGCAGAGACAATACGATCCGGCTATACTTTCATGTAATTTCTGTTGTTGGTATGTGTGTACACGTTCCGACGGGGCTTCAGTCTACGGTGATCAAGGAATTCAGAAAACTTTTTTTTACAACTAAAGAGTGCTGCATAATAGTTATTAATATACTGTGTATGCTGGAGGTGACATCTGCAATTTTACACGTCATAGAATACAGTTTTATATATATTCGAACGGTGTCCGGTACTAATACTACTAATATTTAATAAGTGTATTTAAAACTCTGACAATAATAAGTTATAATAGAATACGATATTGTGAGTCTTTGACTCAAGCATGGCCATATATCATAATATACACCTATAATAATTATTTACACCTTATTAGTATGCTTATAACACGTATTTTAACTGCAAAAGGTCACTTTTAAACAATCAGATACGTTGACAATAATTCAAACTAAATAAATACTTAAGAGTTAAGACTTAAGTCATTACTGATTAATTACGAAAACGTGACTACAATAATAATAATTGTGGTATATATGTTATAGACTAATCGTTGTCACATACTATAAGTAAGTATAACTTACATATTACATAAGTAACATATAATATGTGCATATATTTATTATGTATATTATATACGTTACATTGTTATCAGTGTCCAGTGACCGTTCATCAATTAAAGCTGACACTGTGTCTCCCCGAGAAAAAAAACACGAGCTCCTATACTAATAAACAATTATCATATTAGTCTATAATAAAAAATAATAATTTATAGAAGTATTTTTTTATCTGAATTGAGAAATATTATACACCGACCGGTATAAATGAATCATAAATATAACAGGAATAATTTCACCAATCTGAGAAAAACGCGGTCGCCACCGCCGAATATATAATATTTTCTCCGCGCCTGTATAGTTTCTTTCAATTTTCGACAAAAAAAAAATTTCCTTCAACGCATATGAACAGTATGTTAAGTTTGTGCAACAAAATATAGACTGAATCAACTATGTTAATCACGAAGCTTCTATATAAAATATAAAATATATAAACGCCAATAATATATATATATATACAATATATTTTCGATCATTGAAACTGGATGATGCCGTAAGTGACACGGTATTTGGTCCAGATATACTGAATATTGGTTTCCAACAACGCTTCACCAAAACCTCGTCGATCATACATCAGTATACTCGTTTTTTGATTTCTGTGTTTCGTGCCTAACAGTGATTTTTAATATTATGTATTCTCTTTATATGTAAACCGATCGTGCAGTGCAGCGTAAAGATGAATACGTGCAACCATTTTAGGTAATGCAGTCAATGGTTATATTAAATAATACAAATGTATTATTGAATATTATACAGAACACGACAAAATACGAAGTACACGGTGTAATGTTAACTTGTAAAATTGAAAATAAACGATACAAATTCGTTGTCGATACATAGCCTATATATAATTTTATTGTAATGAAAATGAAACTGCTTTCGGTTATTACATTGAAAACTCTAAGAATTGGTTGATTTACAACAAAAAAATCTAAAATATTTTTTACCAGTGCCTTAAAATGATTACGATTGCGGAACTGTATATCTACATTAAATCTTAAGCAACCGACGATATTATATTATATTACCTTCAGAATAATTGCATTTTATTAGTACCTATGCAAATATTATAATTCATTAATAGTATCGTCATTTACCAATCGATGCCTGCTACATTATATTATAACTTACTATATATGTATATTGTATAACTGCAAGAATATTGTAATATTATAAGAACGAGAAAACAACCCCGGTGACATAACGCACAAAAGATATTTGGCCGCATACCAAAACATAAAAGTACATAAATGTATTATAATAATATACTGTATAGTCTGTGTACCAGCAATGAATAGTTGTAAATAATACAACATTTTAAATTAAATAAATGGATTCTAATATTATCTTTATATGTATCCGATTAAAATTCAAAAATAACCTACATTTTCTAGTAATAAAAAACAATAGTTACTCTTTTAAAAACAACTTGTTATTTTTCACATTTTACGCGTCATCATGGATTTATAATTCAATGATCCCAGATAAAAATATGGACCGCTAATATTGTTTACCTTCTCCGTTCCGTCAGTTAATGTTCTTCATGCTCAAGTTAAACATACTATATAAAAATCATCTCTTTACATCAATTTTTACAAATATATAAGTTGTATTTTTCTATTACGTACCAATGGAAATTATTTTTAGTAATCTTTGAAATCTGCAGTCAGTAAAAAAAAAACCCCGAAGGTAATTTTATGAAAACCTTAAAACCCTTAATAATGCAAATTTAATTTAATTAGATAATTAAAAATAATAATTATTACGTATGGTATATGTTATATCGTTGTATGAATAAGTATATTATATAAACTTATTCGAAACCAACGTCACTAATGCACATCACAATAATTATTATTCATAACAATCATTAATTAACATTACGATAAATGCGAGCAATATACGAAAAATGTATTTATTTAAATACAATTGTATAATGTAAATATAAATAACAACACCATACGTTATATATTATATTTATCTTTATTCTTTATATTATGTACTTCTTATTATCGCATCCATGTAAATTGTAATCAAACTAATCGCAAAACAGATAATATCCATTTAATTAACTTCGATCACAACTTGTTTTTAAGGTTCATGTATTCTGTATATGCATGAATACAAATTGTACACTTTTTTTCAAAATTAGCTTATTATACTAATTTTCCACTAAATATGGAACAAAAATTGTTCATAAAAATCATATATTTACGTGTAATGTATTTACAATTACCGGAAAAATTGTCATCCACTTCCACTAAGTATAATATATTAGTATATTATGACCTTAAAAAAAACCATCTTACACGTTATGGATGAACTTCGTTGAATTTATATTAATTACATGTTCAATTAAACTAAAAACACTATTTATATGAATGTAACATACCAACATAGATATATAATGACAATCATATACAAAATAGGTGTATGGCATAAATTGATTTGGATTTTATTCTGCAAATGTTTTTTTGCAAATCGAACTAATATGAATACTATATGGTATATTTTTGTCGACCTAAATTTCACACAAGTAAATATTTACATATTATATGAGTTTGCGCAATACCACGCAAAGAATATCTGTGTGATAATATTTAATTTTGCAAAACTTTGAATTTTAACGAAATAACAGGTGTATCTATTTACTATATTGCTATATATATTATGTTCTATACTTACATCGGACATATATAATATGTATTATATGGTTGTGTGTGTGTAATATACCTATAATATGGTATATTATGTAAATCGTGTATATCAGATAATAAGTACGTAACACCATGACAACGTTTTAAAACTATAATTTAATACGACCTTTTATTGAAGTTATAAAAAAAAAATGTTCAATTAAATAATATTATCATGAATGTTCATAATATTATATATATATATTATATATATATTAGGGAATAGTAGCAATTATCATTTGGATAATGGAACAAGTATAATTAAAGACTAGACATTTTAAGAAATAACGATAATTCGTGATTAAAATTGACTAAATAAATTAGGTAGTAATATGGAAATATTATGTATACTATATTGACTAGCATTGTTGGTATTTCTTGACCATTTATTATAAATATATAATGATAATGAAAATTATCATCAAGCCCGTCATCATTGTCTAAATTATTAATTTACTTTACACTTAGATATGGAATTATATTGTATATAGTTATCATCATATGGGTTAACTTTTGTAAGGACATTTTTGACTAGGATTGTATGCATGAAAAAAGTTCTAATAATTTTAATATAATATCATAATTAATAATATAGTAGTGTATTTAGTTAAAGTATAAGATGAAAAACGCTTCATAACATTTCATACTATTTATATTTTTATATTATATAATTCGTTTCCATGATAATATTAGGTATTGTTGCTAGACAGATAATAATATATATATATATATTATATTAAATGTGTATAAGTTTATTGAAATTCAAAAATAAATATACACCATAAAGTTCGTTTCATATTGTAATAAGTAATAAACTATTAACTCATAGCTAATAATTTTTATTTTTATTTGCTGAAACGCGTACGCTCGTAGATATTTACGATTACTAGGTACCTAATATGAATATTTCATATTTGTTCAAGACAGCTTGACATTATTTAAAATAATTAAAATTCATGATGAACTTTGCCAATAGTCACTATTGACTAGTAATTTACTAAAATAAGTAATACCATATTTATTGATAATAATATATTTATATATATTATATTAATACAAATATATTATGGTTCAAAATTTATAAGCTAACGAAGATTACCACCGATTGGTCATAATATGATTATTTACCGTATATTTTTTGTATTATTCATATATAGGTTAGGTTAGGTATTTTATGTTTGATGATGGTTGTATGAATATAAATTTTAATTTATAGTACCTATATGCATACAATATATTTGTGGAGTACAATACTCCATATTTACTTAAATATAATAATTATATTAACTTAAATATATTTAATATGATAATTATATTTAAGTAAATAGATTATGCAATATGTTATTTACTGCAACAGAACAGTCTGGACCTACATAGATTTGTAAAAATACTTCAAAAAACATGTATGTACAATAATATTTGTTTTTGTATAAAAAATATTAAATATTTAAATAAAATGGACATCTGTTTATTATGATTCGACGAATAATATAAATCTCAATGGTCCGGAACCAACTCATTCGGTATTGTTAGTGAAGCGGTGCAGATCCAATATAATAAATATTACTTTATTATATTAAATATTAAATTGTCATGTAAAACTATCTATTGTCCCAGCCAATACACTTGGTAGTTTGCATCGTAATATAGTTTACCAATATTATAGTATTAATACTTCTTCGACTAGCATACAAATATTTTAAACATTAAATAATAAACAACTCGTACAATAACTACTATTCTTTAGATCAAACTCGTTCATTATTAAATCTGACACATTGAAAGCGCGATAGTTGTACACACTCGCGAGTTGTTTGCTAATAATATTTCATCAATCATTCGTCATTAGAATAATATATTACAGAACGACTATAACACAATATAATATTATATACAATCATCTGTCATCAAAAGCTAGGTATACGGTGTATGTTCGGATTCATCCACCATTTAATTTACTTAGATACTTATATACGTGTGTGTATATGTAAGATGTGATATAATATATTAAGTAGGAAATCTGGGCACACAATCAAATTTGTCTTCGTCTTCTATATTTCTTACTTTAACAGTAACATAATATTATATGTATATATATATATATACACATTAAAATACACTTTTCTTCAAGTACATATCGGTAAGTACTTATAAGTATTTTTCAAAATTACATAATATACAGCACCGTTCGGAAACATTTAAAGATATGTATACATTTTTTTTTTTTAAGTCAGTCTCCCCAGAATGCCAGCACGACCGTATAATATAAAGTTTAAGTTACCAAACCGTGGTTTGTGGCCCAAAAGTAGATCGTGATCATATTGTTGTGAGTCGTGTTAAGTTTTGAAATATTTAACAGGTATAGACGCATAATAAAAAAAAAATATCAATGTCAATGTGTCACATCTCGTATTATTATATATAATTTTTTTTTTTGAAAAATTAAAAAGTTTTACTAATATTTTATAAACTGCATAATTATTATGCGACTCGTCGATAAGACCATTCATAGGGACTTCACTGAATTTATATTTTCATTGAAACTCAGAATAAGGATACATCTTAAATCACAATATATCTGAGTTAAACTTATACCTACAGATTATTTAAATCGGTATATATGTACAATGTATACATTATACATTGTACATGGTATATTTACAACTGGAGACGTGCGTCACGCTCATTTAACTCAAGAACATCATTTACGTATGAAAAGTCACGAGAACCGTTTTTCATATTATGTACAATAGGCGGACAAGAGAGTCAAGAGTAAACAATAGAATTCATATTCATAATATGTTATATTTAAACATTGTTTCATATTACCTCTTTTATTTACTGTCGATATCATATCGTTGTCAGATGTACTTCGTGTTAAAAATTGATAATTGTTTCCATTACAATCTATCATGAAATATTAAATCTTCAATATACGATTCGTAGATTTTACACTAAAGCGTTTGGTTTTGTTTGTTTTTTTTTATAAGGTTCATCGCACATAACACCGTCACCTCGACTATACGTATGACACTTGCAAGGGCAGTGCCGCTACAGCCATGACCGTGAATTCAAACTTTAAACAACATAATAATATTATATTTCTGGCCTGACCAAGGACTCGGGTTTCAGGGAAAAAGTATGAGAAAACGGAAGCGGTACAATTGTCCATTGTAATCGAAAAATAGGTACATAATTAATTACTTGTTTATAATATAGGTAGATGTACTTATTTGCGTATAAAATATTTAAAAAAAAATCTTTGAATAATCGTTGGGCGTACTACGCACAATTACCCTGTCGAGGTATGCGTCGTGCATATTATAATATTATTGGCGAAAACAATTTTTCCCACGTTTAACAGTTGCTTTGTAGGTATTCATTAAAATGTTTATGTCTAATAATATTAAAAAATCCCAGACACTAATATAATCATGCATTAATAATACCTAGATAAATAAAGTGAATCGTTACGACAATTAATAATTTTGTGAACTAACTGAAACTATAATTAATTAAGTAAATATACTGATTACAAACAAAGCAAGTGTACGATGTCCATAAATATTTTAATATTACGTCGATGAGCATGCGTTTTACTCTAACTAAATTAGAGAGACGTATACGATTTAATATATATGTAATATATTGTAATCTAAATAATTGACATGACCGCAAATTATATGTGGTGAACCAGCCAAGATGATAGACGAATTATATATTATTGTAGAGCTCCGACAAAAAAGAAAAATGTTATCGGTCGCAGACTCTCTAAGATCTCGGGTAAAAAAGCTTTCACTTTCGTATACTTAGTCGATCCCGACGTCTGCTCTGACACCCGTACGTGCGTACACTGATATTATTTACCATCATATAGCCTTTCTCCTCACTTCGACCAACAAAATGTATCCACCAAATATCACAACCATCTCCGTCATTGTGTATTATATTTCCCTCTCGATTTCTAATCGGTGTTTTTGAGTTTAACTATCACTCACGACATTTCTAAAATCTAATTATAATGATCTATGTGCAAGCATAATAATATGTAGGTACTTATACCAAAACACTAAACTTTTATACCTATAGGTGCATATGTATCAGCGTGATATACTGCGACTACTATCGAAGCCGTTGATTTGACTCGCTAACACATAGATAAATCGTAATATTATGTATATCTTACTTATAAAACACTTGTACGCTAGTATTTCTCTTCGTTTTGGTAATAAATAATAATGTACCTACTACCTACGTTTTACAAGGTTATATTTTTCGATTTTAAAATTACTATGTACTTTAAACACACTGTTTCCTCCTCAACATTCAATATAATATTGTTCAAATACGTTTTGGGTTCTATTGAAACAGTAAAATAAATATTCGCAATATCTAATATGTTTAGGTACCTACGTTTTTTATTATATCTTATCGGCGTATAAAACAGGTTTTATGGGGTAGAAATTTAAACAAAAAAATATGTACTTCCTACACAATAATATGATAAAATGGTTAAGAAAAGTAAGTATTATAAATTAAATTTAAAATATTTGTCTCTCATTTCATTCTCATGTCTTTCAATTATACAATAGTTTACCGAATCAAAAATCTTGATTAATTTTAAGAAAATAAACTTACATAAAATTATACACATTAATATATAAGATAGAATAATTGGCGACTATTCTCAAAATAATATATGTAGGTATTACTGAAGATATTTTCGAAATGGATCTACCTACAAACAATGACTGTATTTAGTTTACAATATTTAAATTTGATAAAAATCACCCAAACTATATCTGCTATGAGTACTGGGTAGGTATCATTAAATGTTAAATCACAAGGTCACATATTTATTTCGATTTTTTTATTCACTTTTGAGTGGTATCAAATTATAATTTGTCTAATAATTTAAAAATAAATTATTTAACACCAACATAGGAAAAAGGTTCGAATTTCTACTTTGATAATAGGTACCTCTACTAATTCTCGTCTCAACCTATAATATTAATTTCGTACCTATGTATTGAAAACCCTTGAATAAAAGTAAGTATATAAGGAATATTTACACGTTAACGAACAAATTCTTAAATGTCGTTAATTGTCATTAATGTCGTTAGTGGTTAATGTTTAACAAATTATATACTCTTCATAATGCAAAAAAGAGGATATCAGAATATCTTAAAAATTAATATTACCTATGTCTTGTAAGTGTTTGAAGAGTATATAATATTATAATAAATATTAAATAATATGCTTTCACTTCACTTACACTTATTTTGTGTGGTACCTATTCAAATAGGAATAACACGCGTCGGTGCGTATTACTATGTATTATATTATTTTTTACAAGTACCGACACATATTTATATTATTATTATTACTAGCATTGTGTTTATATTATAATATTATATATAATACACCGTATATAAAATAATAACGCAACGGTAATATTATAAACGCCGAAAAGCGTGTATGGCACAAATAAAATATAGAGCGAACGCCTAATATGAATTGTTAAGTCGTTATGTATAGTTCAAATCAATCGGTAAAACCGATAAACAATATCACAACATTATTATTATACAGACAAATCAACTGCAGCTAGACGCACTGTGATATATTGATAGGAACGTATATTGTATACGGCACATCGAAATTATAATATTACATATTTATATGTGAATTACCGCTTCATCTGAATACAATAATAGGTTTTTATTCGATACTATATTATATTAGTATTGTTATTATGGGAGAGACGGTATGAGACAGCGGTGTGGAAAGTATCAACGAAAAATCATAAAACGTATTGGGTATACCTATAACAATTTATAATAATAAATAACAATAATAATAATATTAAAGGGCCCGGTGCCAGATTTTTAAATTTTCCGCAATTCTACAAAATTTGAAAATTAAATTTTGCATTTGAGTTACCACCTTAGTTATAATACTTTTCCACTAATTTACT
>VUJU01005454.1:0-13743 GCA_009835225.1 Aphis craccivora
TAGGTATTAGGTACTAATAAAAATATTATGCTATTTAGTATTTTTAATAACTTAAAACTAGGTAAAACAATTTTAAAATTGTTTATATTTTTTTAAAACAATGATAGTGCCTTATAGTAAAAATAATCTATATTTTGTGTTTAAATTGGTGCCTATTATAAATGTTTATAGAGTTTTCTATGTTTAAAATGGGTTTTGCGTATCGTTTATATAAATTTATTATTCAAGGATAAAACTTGGCATTATTTTTGATTTAGCTTTTCTACAATTCCGTCGGTCAAAATATAATCGAATCACAAAAAAATACAATATTTCAAAAAAACTGATTATGCTGCAACCAAGGAATAATCCAAACAAACCACCTATATTACCTAAAAAAAAAAAAAAAATGATTTAAAAATAATTAAAGTAATAGAACATTTAAAATTAATATACCTAATAATTCGTTGAAAGGCATCAACGGAGTTTTTTGTATATCAATAACATATTTCCTTTTAAAGTAAATCATTACTAAAGCTGATTCTTCAGTGAGAACTCTATGTCAAAACCGAACATCATCAATACAACAATTAGTTTTTATTTAAATTAAGTTATAGTAATAATTCATTTATTTCTTACAGTTTTGGTTTTGTAGAATTTGTTGTCCAGTTTCTATAAAATTCTACAGTTTCATACTCGTACAAAACATTTGTACACGATGGCAAACAATTACAACTTTTAATGTTAATTGACATGTTAAGCCTTTTCTTAAAAATCGAATAACCTGTAATTCACGTATTAAAATATAGAATACTAAAATAGAATATTATATAGTAGCATATAATAAAATGTAATTTAAAATTCACCGATAGTTGAGGATTCTCTGATACATTCTAAACTGTCAGTACCACAAACCGGAACTCCTGGATCTCCTATAAAACAACATTGTTATATTATATCTCACAAGTATTACAATATATTATATAATATAAGCATTTTATAAATTTAAAATGATATCGATTTATTTATTTATTATTTATAATGAAAAATTAATTTTAATTACTTATTTCTACAATATGATATATTATATATATATGCGTGTAATGTGTATTCTTAAAAATTGGACAATAGATAATTTATCTTATTTTTTATCTAGTTTAGAATCTATAATATAGGATATTATATACTAACTTGGCTGAAAATAAGCATTGCAACCGCATATTTTAAGCGTGTTATTAGCTCTACACTCGACTTCACAATTGTGAAGTGTGTAGATTTTAAAAAACTTCAAATTTTTTTCATGTTGATAATAACAATTCCGAATATTTGGCTTCCATGTTTTGATTTTATGTGAGGTATGTATAGTATTCAGTGACAATGCAACAGACAACATACTACTACCGGTAACGTAAGCTGTAGGTTGGATTCCGACTGGAACATCCGTTGGGCTATGAACAATCAACTGAAATTCATTTTAAATATTATCGGATTCCGTTTTTATAGGTACTCGTTATGAGAATAGTAACAAGTAACAACGAACAATCAACAAAGGCAAATAAATCACTAGATTTGTAACAGTGGTAGATACACCATATTATGATAATACTTCACTATTTTTTTATTTCACATTTTTTCATCTACTCTTATTTTTTCCAATACCTCTTTAATATTTTAATCTCTTGAAAACAATTTTAATTTTTACTATCTATATATTATATAAATTATATGAATAATAAATTGTAGGTACCAGGTGCCTATAAAATAGTTTTTACGAAAACAGTATGTAATAGAAAATATTTACAAATCTATGATTTACCTATCAAAATATTGCATCTACGTGGTAAGCAAAAAATATATGCCTTTAAATATTTTTTTAAGAGAAAAGAACATGATGTATACAGATTAATGATTATTTTTTAGAACATTCTAAAAAAATTTTAATAACTCCTCTCAGTGATGAAACTTATTTCGAACCACTTCAACCACTGGATTAGAGGTAAGTATATATATTATTATAAGCTATCGTAAGGTATTCATAAATGTATGCATATATGTAGTGAATAATTATAACTCATTTGATTTGAGTTTATTTTGGATTTATTAGGTTGGTGAATATTTATTTGAAATTTTAAATACCTAAAAGGAATGAATAATTTAAAATAAAAATATGAATGTTTAATACTGATGAAATTAAAAATGATAAAATATTTTATCATTGCAATAAATCTAAGATAAGTCCACTGCAGGTTATATATACTGAAGCACGTATCCTCACGGGTTCGACGTACACATAACATAGAGTAGGTACAGACATAATAACACCATGTTCATTAGATGCCTATATACATTTATATAACATGTTAACGATGTTAATTAATTATTTAACATTTTATATTATTCAATATTTATTCATATTAAACGATATTTTACTCTGTCTTATATAGGCAATCGAATTATACGTATACGACTTTACATCATGTATATTTTGCCCGCCTTTTGGTATGTCTTAACTCTATTATGCCATATTGAAGTAATTAAGTTGAAAAATATAATTAATAAGATAAACACTAAATCAAACAATATATACAATAATCATCGGTATACCGTTAGTCCGGAATCTCTTTTCGGACAATGGTCTCCTAAATTCTTGTTCGTTAAATCAAAAATCAATCGAACAGCATTGTCAACGGTATCGCCCGTTACTCTCCATGGCACATCAAACGGAGTTATGTTCTGGTTGTAACCGGTTTCTGGGGTCCAGGTGGTTTCATTTTTTTTTGCTATGATATCGGCTTGTGTCAAGTTCAAAAAAGACGTTCTGTTCCGGACATGTAATATATTGTTAGTATTTGATTTATTCAATATTGGAATGAAATTGTGAGAATCGATTTAGTGTACATGATATTATATATTCATATATACACTCAGTGCTGCAGGATCCAAGGTTTGGAAAATCAGTGTGAAATTACTAATATTTAAGGCCTCTTAAAAAGTTGGTATTTATAAATAATTTGATAGGTACATTAATTTTTTTTTTTTTAGTATTTCATGACAAAGTAGATGGATTTAAAAAAATATAGGTATATATAAACTATATAGGTGCTAACTAACAAGTACCTTAAGGCTCATATGTTCCTTTAAATTAAATCACAAGTAGAGATAAAACCTGAACTCACAATCATGTAAAAAAACTTAATCTTGAGGCTGCATTGCATTCTTTGCACCTTCTCCTTCCGTTAAATCCCACTGGTTATATTATGACGATACAGGTACTAAAACTAAATACACAATTTTAATACTTACGATAGTAAGTAATTATTGTGCATCAACTGATGATGAGGAATCATATTTATTGTATAACAGAGGCCGTATGTTGTTATTATTGGTTGGATATAATCACAAGGTGAATAGATTTCGTCTTGAATCCAAAATAACATCGGAATTATATTTTTACAGCAAGTCTTGTGGTTCTTAAAGTTAAAACAAAACGCTTAAGTATTATCCTGTAACTCATCTTATTTAAAAATAGTAGGTATTATATTGTATTGTATAGCAATAATTAGTGATAAGGATATTTAATGCTTTAAAAAAGTAAAAAACCTCCCCCTTTACAACTGCACAAAAATAGAAGTTCAATAAAAATGTGATTATTATTTATAAATTTATAATATTATATGTCTTGAAAATGTTATTACAAATATTTGATAGTAATTCATTAATTTATTTATATACCTAATTGTTTATAATTTAGTTATAATAACTAACAACACGCATTGATATTATACCATACAATCAAATACTCGTAACATGGCTTAACATTGCTTTTTATATAAGTAGTGAACTATTTTACAATATTGTATCATTATTGTAGTATACATATATAAATATATTTTTAAGTAGTTTTAGATCATAAAACTTTGCATGGTATTTTTGTAAAAATAATTCAAATATTTATCTATGGTAAATTCAATATGTACCATAGTAATATTTATTTTCCCAAAAAAATTTTTAATGAATATAGGCAAGTTAAAATGTTATTCGAGAATACTAAACTTACATAAAAAAAATTTAAATCCTTAAATACCATAAAAATAAATAAAACGTTGAAAAAACAGTATAAAAATATTTTTGAAAAAATAAGTATCATTTATCAAAAATATTTTCTACGTATAGAGCAACGTTTTTGTATAAGTGAAAATAATAAAGATACGTCAAAATCTAGCTGTTTAAATTACAATATCTTTTAAAAATACAATACATTTTATATTTTCATAGAAAACTTATAGCAAATAATAAAAATTTAATAAATTGATTCTTAAATTTTTCTAACCTTAATAATGTGTTCCCAATTGTTTGAGTTTATAATTTTCAAAGTAACATTTTTATAAAGTTCAAATTTATTACACAATAAATTTATTACATCTTCGGTTTCCCTAAAATCAAAAATGATACACTAATTACAATATTAAAGATAATTATTATCATTATTACTTATTAAACGTATCGTTTCCAAGTGTCCTATTGTCGATATGTTGAAGCTGAATATCACTACAGAATGTAATTGCCGGAAACGGTAGGTCCCATATACCATACTTATTATTATCCAACGTCAATATCGTTCTACTACTCAGCCAATTGCTGTATAATTGATAAATTTGCAAGCCACATAGGGACATCACCAAAGACATAACACCAACCCAAAAAACCCTAGAAAATTGACGACATTTTAAAATATATATATACCTCGTGTATAATACAATAATAAAAATAACCATATTAAAAAAATTAATAAATGAAAACTACAATTATATAAGGCTTCTTTTGATTGAATCTCACTCTTTGTTAATAAAATCAATTTTTTCAGAGTTCATGCGATTAGGCAGATAACTCAATTATAACAATGTTGAAGAGTATTATTTTTTTTTACCAGAACTTGATTTGTTGTATTACTTGTATTTAAAAAATACATACATTTATCACAACATGTTTTTATATATTTTAATAAAAACAATTCTCATTATTTTCTTGGTTTGGACGTGGTTTTGACTTATTGATGCAACTTGACTTATAAGGTTAGCTCATAAAATATATAATATAATAAAAAATAAATATAGTACATTATTATCCCGAGTTAAAATACACTTTTAAAAAAAGTGATAAGAAAATAATTATTGCAAATCACATGATTGCATTTAAATATATTATATATACAAATATAAAGGTAGATAAACAAATCATAAGCGTATACACCAGGGGTCGGCAAGTAATTTCTATTGGAATCCGGATGATCAAAATAATAAATAAATGAGGCCCAGAAAACAAAAAAAATTTTTTTAAATCTTTATAATAAATTAACTATATACAATTTAATTGAAATATTTTGATTACTATACACTAATAGACATATAGTATAATGATATAAGTTATTCAATATTATACTGCCATGTTACGACTTGCGATGATATTAATTATTTTAATTCAAAATAGTTGGAAATTAGAAATATTATCAATAAAATCAATTTTTAAAAGTTTTGACTTTAATATACATTTACTTTAATAAAGTATAAACTTAAACCATGATCATGATTCATGACGTTAAAATAATTTCTATTAAATTGTCCACTGCTGCTAGTATTCACTTTCAAAGGACAGTGTGGTTTAAGTGATTTAACATCAAGAATTCTCATCATATACTTAAAAAGAAATTTCAAAATTTTAATTTACTTCACCCCGACACCCTAAATAATGGCTATTTATATTTAAACTATTCTTAATCGGTTTAAATGGTGGATAATTATTTTGTTAGCTTAAAATTCTTTAAAAAAATTATGCACGCATTTAGTTACAAATTTCATAATTTACTGTATCTAACATATTTTATTCATTTCATTAAATTTTATAAATATATTAGGTGTTCTTGTTAGTACCTATATCAGATACCTATAATATTGTTAGGTATATAAATAATAATAAAAATATTGACCTTTTGTATGGTGATACTAATGGTAACTATTACTAGATATATAAACACTACAATTACAGGCGGGTATATTAAGCACATATTTTATGTAATATACAAATATATTACACAATGGGTATAGGTGATAATGACTGGTGTGTTTTAATCATTTCTCGGTTCACCTTAATTTTTCGACATACTAGCCACAATTTTTTTGATTATTGGTTATTTTTACTCACCTTTCCAATAGAGGTCTTTTTGGTTCGCCCAAATACATTATGCCGTGTAAGCTTGTGATGGATGAAAATTCACGTAAGTAATTTTTATTAGGTAGTAATAAAGATTTAATTTTCGAACTTTTTGTCTTAGACTTACGACGGTGCCTTTGAATCACAATTTCTCTACGGGCGTTAAACATTTGTTTTTTTTTTCAACACTGTTACAACTTGAAGACCGTTTTATAACTACTGAACTTTTCAGCATTGAACATATTATTTGGTGTTTAATGCGACAAATCATTATAATCAATCTATTTATATGTAGAATCAAATGCCACAATTTGATTATTTTAACAACATTACTGAAAAACAAATCGTTAGTGAACTACAAGTGTTAAAATTTCTTTACATTTGTATATACATTAATACCTATATTTTATTATTATTTAAATAGTCAAAAAAGTCGTAACACGTGTTTCATTTATAGAGTGTTTCTAAATAATATCAAGTGGCTTTTATTGAAGTAAGTATTCAAATCTCGAGTAGGTACTTGAGCCTTAAAAACATTCTATATAAGTATGTTTATATTTTTATATTGAAGTATCAGCAGGTAGCAGCTTTTTACACGCCACAATTATTAAATATAATATATAATAATATAGTGCTGTGTCATTATTGTGTAATGTGTATAGTAGGTAGGTATAGCAGACAGTAGTATAGCGTAAAATATAGTTTTCAACTATACCTATGCATTGACGTGACTATTGGAAGTGGGGTGGTTAGGCGGAAGTAGCACTTGATTGCAGTTAAACATTTTTACATCGTATTTTTTTTAAATTTATTCATTAACATAAAAACAATTTATTTATTTTATTTAATGAATAATTAATATCAAACGGAAATTTTAGAGAATATATATGTATTAGATATTATAATAAATAACTACTAATACCTATACTAAATCGTTTTATTTTAATAAATAGTTTTAGATTCACTGTAGGTATAAAAAGATCAATCCGATGTAATAAACTTTTAAAGAATACACAAACATAAAAATGTAAAACAAAGTTGAATGTAGATACATGCTGATCAATAATTTTTATTTTATAAAAAGAAACATTTTTCACATTAAATTAATTTGTATAGATAAATATGAGTATTATTAAAATCGTATAATAATTCAACATATTAACATAAATGTCACCAGAGTCAAATTTCCGGGATAAAATAAACAGTTATAATTCCGCTTTATCTCGAATAGGCTGTAAAAGAATCAACTAATTATTTCGAGATTGTGTTTATTATTACCGACATATTATTATATAGATATTATGGTCGTTAATTAATGCGTAATCTAACAACGGTTTTTATTAATTAAATACCTGATCGTTTGAGATAAAAAATATATCATCCGATTTTACGGGAGTAGGTATACTTTCATTCTACTCACATGATTTATTACTATTATTATATACAAAGTACAATATGTTTCGAGTACCCATACCTACATACACGTATAAATAATCGTTTTTAGATAAACGGACTAGGAACATGGCGAGTTTAGTGGTTATATAGGCGCGACTAAAACGGTTTTACAATCATTTAATAATTTTACCGAGTACGACTGTATTGTATAGGTTGTAATAAGCTATCCTTAGAAATGATTGCTAGTACTACATTTTCCGTCATATTTTTATTAGTAATAGTTACTAAAACTAGTTCGATGGATTTAGCTGCCGCTAAAAAGGTGTTGAAACCTTTGTACGATGTGCCTCACGTTGAAAATCAAAATTCCGCGCCCGTGAGTGTAACAATACCAAATCCAATGCTATAATTTTTGATTTTGAAATACTAAAATAAATACTAATATGTACACCATTTTTTTTTTTCAGAAAATAACTGTGTCAATATACTACGGTAGTTTGTGCTCGGATTCCGTAGATTTATTTAAATATCAAATAGGACCGAGTTTAGTGAAATTTCATAAATATGTCAACTTTGATTTCGTGCCTTTTGGAAATGCCGACGTGAGTATACTTAATAATTATTCTATATTATATTTAAATAACTACAAATTATTTATCCAATTCTTTGTCAAAATTATAATGTGATGAAAATGATGTATATGTTTTGTTTTTATTTTAGCAACTAAATAACATGTATTTAAATTTTAACTTAAACATATATATATATATGTATATTATTTTAAATGTTACAGAAAAAAATATTTGAAGGAAAATGGTTTTTTAAATGTCCAAAAGGATTGACTGAATGTATGAAAAATAAATGGCAAGCGTGTAGTATTCATGTACTACCATCCAAACAGCAAGTTTTGGCTAATTATTTGGTTTGTTACATGAGTTCTACGAGTGAAGTGCATTCAGGATATCAAGTGAGAATTACTTTCATAATTTTATAATTTAATAGGTACTCTAATAACATTAATATAATTTAAATACTACATAATGTAGTTATAACTTCATCATGTGATGTTGATGACAGATAAACCACTTATGATCTTAAATTAGCAGTAAAACGATTTTCATATTAAAAGTTTAATATTTTTATTTTTCACATTTTTAGTCAACATTTTCTCAAGTATTATAATCTATAATTAAATAGCATAAGAATTTTAGATTGAATTAAGAGTTGAATAGCACTATATTATTTATAATATAAAAAATACAAATTTGAATTTCAACAATTATAGAATCTACTGATTTTTGTATCATTTTTGTTTGAAAAATGTATTAAAAAGATTTTGTTTTTAAAACAAGATTAAAATTACACATAGAGTGTAAAAACCATATATTTTTCAGCTTATACATTATTACTTAATACTTATAGTGATATATAGGTATGATGTTGTATTATATTTTGGCATTTTATTCGAAATAAATATAAAGAACATAATATTTGACTTACAATTCAAATTAAACGTATTACCTTAATTTAATTATTATTTGTCAACTATGTTATATTCCCCAACTTGAAAAATGAGGATACCAGATTCCGTGAAATCTGTGCTTGTTGTAATTTATAATTTTTTGAAGGATAACAATAATTATAATTATTTGTGCTTAAACGCGTTAATCCAAAAATGTATATTTTCAATAAATAAATCGCTGCTTGAATATTAAACATTATTACATTATAAAATAAGCACATTTCTCGATTAGTTACCAAAAATCTTATTAACAATATAAGTCTTTTGCTATTTTCCTCTAAATATGTGTCATATTCAACTTAAGTAACTTAAGTTATTTATGATAAAATTATTCATACATACCT
Organism: Aphis craccivora; assembly: GCA_009835225.1. Lineage (NCBI taxonomy): Eukaryota > Metazoa > Arthropoda > Insecta > Hemiptera > Aphididae > Aphis > Aphis craccivora. Next base: position 9,448 of record VUJU01005454.1, read on the forward strand.
TACAATCGACTTATAATAATTATGATAAAAGTATTATTGTTTTGTTATCATATTCTGTAATTTGTCAAGATTAACTGGAAAATTAATAGAGCATAATATAAGTGTTTTATGTAGATGGCTAAGTTTAAATTATTAAATTTGATGAGCATTTAGTGATAGATACGTAACATGTATTGTTATTATTATAATAATATGATAAAATAAAAAGGATCGTTTGTTTTGTAGAACATGTATTTCAATTTTAATAGTATAAATAACATTATTTGGTATAAAACTAATAATTATTTTAAAATATGAATTTTTTTTAAATGCCGTATTAATTTTAGTGTACAAGAAATATGGGTTTGTACGATGAATATTACGGCAAAATAAAGAAATGTTATATGAACAGAGAATTCAGCGATTCGATAATGGTTCAGTATAGCAATCGGACACATAGCGTTTTACCAAAATCAGCTCAAATTCCTTCCATTGTTATTAATGGGGTAAGTTTATGAGTTTATAACACTTTTTAAAACATTGAATATATAATAATCGCATACTGTCGCGGTTAATTTATTAATCTAAATCATCCGTATTTGTAAGCCGTAAACTATTTACATTTCAGGTCTACAATGAAATTGAACAAGACGAAGCAAAAAATGATTTAGAAAATGTTATTTGTAAATATTTACATCCTAGACCCGCTGGAATATGCTGACTGGTTAAAGAAAAACAACTTTAAACTATGTAATATCCGTCCAGTATAAAAAAGTAATAATATAATGCTATAATTGTTATTATTAACTATATTTTTTGTAACTCATAGGTTATAGTTAAAATAACGACTTACATTGTACTACTACTTTGTGAAATGTATATTATAATTTGGTGTATCATCATTTAAAACTTAAGTTTTTTGTTATAATTATTTTATACTTGGCATTTACAATAAATGATTATAACTATAAAGCATAATATATTTTGTTACAATAATGACCTTGCGCTTATCTTGAAAATACTATTTGAATTCCGTAACTTTTTATATTATTATACCGATAAGTTCAATCAGCGATATAATTCTTTGCGATAGCAATTATTTACTTACATATTGTTTAATTATCAATATTTATACTGAAAAGTTTTTTTTATATCATTTCACAAATAAATAAATATTTTTAAAATCTTAACAAAACATAAAAAATATTATAATTTACAACTGTATTATACCATTATGTACAGCTGATTTAGGTAAAAACATAAGATTAATAAATAACTTAAGTCATTTATAGTTGTAATAAATTATTATATTATTTTTAAAAAGAATTGCTACTTTATTAGTTTTTCAAACGAAAAACTCAAATACAGTCATCAGATAATTATCCTGTTCAATAATTATTGTAAATTTTATTATTATATTATGACTAAGTTTGCAATTAACGTTGCAGCTCCGTAATATATCTGAATGTTTCGTTACTTAAGTAAAATAATATGTAAGTACTACACTACTACCTGCAAACAGGATTTATACTTTACAATAAGATCGACACCAGAAATAAGTTTTGATTGTTATTTGTTTTGAAGCAATCATACTTGAAAGTTGCAATTAAAGACAAAACTACTAAAAGTTATGTTTAATGTAATACAATCTCCACTTAATTTAATATGTATTTATTGTTTAGTAATGAAAAAATAAAACAAAGAAACAATTTCTCAAAAAACTTGAAAACTCTGATTGTTTTAAAATGGAAATGAAAAAAAGCAGGCTGCAAGTGGGTACCGTTCTGCTGTACATTATTAGGTGCCGTGTGGATCATAATTATATATTATAGGAGTGTTAAATTTGAATCCAATGATAATTATCATTGTATACGAAAATGGATTCTGAACGAAGATGATTTGTCAGCCTAGGACATAATATCCAGTAGGAATAACTGGTTTTGCATAAAAATTACCGTTTTTTCGTCATTTTTTTTTTGTTTTACTCGATTTTTTTTGAAAACTGTTGGAAAATGTTTACTTTTGACCTCTATAATGCACCAAGGATATTTACTTTTACATCGGAAACCACCTCCCAAAGTTTGAAATTGGGGCATTATTTCGACTAGTTATGCTGTACAAAGACACAAAAAAAAACACACATCATTGTAAAATCAATACTTTCATCACTTCGTTCAGAATCTAAAAAAGGATAGTAGTTGGACACTCTGCCTACTGTATAATATGTATAGGTAGATTGAGTGTAGCTTGCCATTGAGTAATTCACTGTAATTTATGTGTTAAATATGAATTCAATTATAAATTATTACATACATCTAATCTATATTACTATAAATATATTTCATATTTCTATTAATGTAATTTATTTTACAGTAGTAAGTTGATTTAATTTCATATTCATTGCATTTATTATAATTTTAATAATTAATTTTTTAATAGTATTAGTATAAAAGTATAATACATACATAATATTACATAATATAATATCAAATTATGTGGAACGGCATGAATAGGTTTGTGATATAAATATGTATTAGTGTAAATACTGTAAATTAATCTAAACGTTTTTAAAATGTATTTGTGTGCTTATAATTTAGTGATGTAAACACGAAAAAGCTTCTAATCCTACCTAATAATTTTTTGGAATTACTACAAAATAATTAAAATAATAAATAAATAATCATTAATTCTTCTTTTATGTATCTAATTTGGTCAAAATTTAAACTTAAAATATTTATAAAAAATATTGTGATTACAAAATAAAATACTTATCAGTAACCTTGTATTAAAATTTTAATTCTAATTTCTAGCTATATTATTTGAACATTTTATTCATTTTTGATTTAAACAACTTTCTGAGTTTTACGAATTTTGATTAAATTTGAACTTTAAATGTTTATAAAAGAAAACCTTTTTGACTGTAAATTATTTGGTGGATAATTTTTTCAAAAATATTGATATACTTAGCTAATTCAAAATTTAATAGAATAATTTTTCATTTATTAAAATATTTACTTTAACTATAAGGTGATTTATTTTTAAAAAAGTAGGTATTAACGTTTACAATTATTGTGCATTTCAAATTCTACAAAAAACAGAAGTGAATTAGAGTTATTTTTTTTATCCACACAATGATGAAAAAAATTAATTTGTAAGTTTTCAACAAAATGAGTAAATGATAATATTACAAGTACAGTGTATCTTATGTCGTTGTACGCGGGTTTTTTTTAATAATTGTGGATCGATAACATGGAATTAGAAAAGAAAAGAAAAAAAGACGTGTTTCTTTATTTTAAACGGCCAATTTTTTTATTTTTTTTAAGCAAGTAATTGTACCAATATCATAATTCATAATCAACTTTTTTCAAATAGTAAAAACTATATTTTTTAACGGATTTTTATAAAGCTTTTAAAAAATAAAAATTTAATGTTAAAATCATACACATTTTGGTTCACTGGTTTATTTATTACAGCGACCCTAAACTTCTATGTACTTTTATATATTCTAATCCAATCTGATTTATTTTACTTGATATTTTATTTTGTTTTACCTATATTTATTTTGTTTTCAGTTTATTTTAGCTTGTATAATCGGTATTTGTTATTTACTTGGTTAAGTATTTTAGTTAAGTTATGTATGTTTTCGCCAAAAGCGACGTCATATGAAAAAAAACCCTAAACTTTAATAAATTGATTTAAATGAACTATATTTCTAGAGGCAAATAAATTTTTTTAACTATCTTTTAATACAATCAACATCTTTACGCGCTCCCTCAAAAAAAAAAAAAGAATGTGTGTAAAAAATGGGTCTAGTAGAGTGAATTGGTATATAACTTCGATATCACGAAAAATTGTAATAGAAGTTTAATGGTTTTCATGGTTGCTCACCAATAATTTATTACAATATAATATCTTTTTAATACAATATTATATTTTAACCACGGACTAAGATATATAATATTATATATATTTTAGTCCGTGATTTTAACAGAAGTTTAATGGTTGCCATAGAAATATAGAAATTTTGAAATTTAACAGAAAAATTGTGCTAGAGTGAATCTGTGAAAACTGAATGTCTCGAAAAAGTGTAACGGTAAAAAATGGCTAAAACTAGCTTAGAAAGGGCAAAAGGCATATCGAGAGCGTCAACGCAAAACAAAAAAAGGCTAGCCCAGCGCTTCTCAAACTGTGGTACGCGAAAGACTACATTATGGTGGTACACGTAAGGCCAAATGGTGGTAGAACGGAAAATTAAAAATAAATATTCGATTCTGATCTCATTGAAAATTTGTTATTTGATTCATATTTTATTTTAAA
>VUJU01005455.1:0-13740 GCA_009835225.1 Aphis craccivora
ATATTTTTATAATTATATAATAGTTTTTGGTTATTAATGTTGAAAACACTGAAGCCTCTAAAATAAATTCAGACAAAGCTATTGATAAATTTGCACATTTAAAAGAATGCCGTTATCCTTTAATAATTTAATTTAAAGATTATATTTTACAGTATTAAAAATGTTAATAAAACATAATTATTATATTGCTATCATAGTATCATTATATTGCTTGTAAATTAGTATTAAATGGTACTTATAACCTATTTATTATTTTATTAACACATTATTCAATTGTTATATTTGATTTTCTAATAAATATTTGACAAAATTGTTTATATTTGATAATTTAAAATCTGACATGCGACCTTCAAATACCTAAAAAATTAAACCCCCTTCCCTTTTCGCCTATTATAAAACTATGTTATGTGAATCTGCAAGAAAAAAATTTTGAGCCGGCAATTCGGTGGATAGTTGCCCTACTCCAAGGGTGGTGAACTTTTTTTGGGTCAAGTGCCAAAATTTTCCAATTAAGGTTTTAAAAAATGTTCACGTGCCCAAAGGAAATAACATTTTCTAAGGATAAAAATAGGAATATTATAATTTTTAAACATAATTTATAAATAGCATAGTTTTTTATAATTTTAATTTTTCGCGTGCTATTGAAATTTTACTAACGTGCCACCTCTAGGGCCTAGTCTAACAAAAACTGAAATAACAAATACACATAAAAAGGATAAGTAGGTACCAATTAGTAAAATAATAATTGTTTTGAATGTTGAATACTCAAGCTAATCAGGATGTTACTTTTACTGGGTAATTCAAGTGCTCTTATGAAAAAAAAACTAATTTATACTTATTATATATACCTATTGTTATATGAATATTAGTTATTAGTCACTTATTATATCAACAGAACCAATGTATCTACTATAGGTAATATTATTTTATTATTTCCATTAATCATTATTCTGAACAAACGAAGCAAATTTTTATTCTAATCTAATTCATTTTTTCTTTTTAAAAATAACTAAAAAATATAAATCAATAGCATATTAAAAAAAAAATTCCGAGAATTCACAGATAAAAACGTTTTAACGCTAACATAGAAACGTATAAATATAATACAATATTAATACTATTAATCATTTCAATTATCGTATAATGAAAATTCGACGACAGAAGACGTGCAATTTGAGTTAGTTATAATTTTATAATTTACTAAACTATATTGTCTACATGGATTATTATAGTTTGGACTTATGGTTTTCTAGATGAAACATTTAAATGAGAAATATTGTTTATTTTTATGAATAAATAAACCAGAAAGTAAAATAAAAACTTAAACTAGTATGAAGAATGAATAAAAATGTATTGTTGATATAATTAAGTTAGGTAACTCGTAACAGTCATAACAGTTATAACATTTACCGTTGTTTTACCTATAATTGTTATTTTGCAATCGCAAATCCATTTTAAGTTAATTAATATTGGAAACTTAGAGGAATATCTATGAGAAAGTTTTTTTTACAATTATCGTGTAGGTATTTTCTGTGTTCTATCCTATATCGTCGATACTTTGGTCTATTTTTTGTTTTGTACACGAAATAAAAAACAGATTTAAATTAGTCTTCAATTGTACTTTACATCGAATGTTTATACTTTGTTTTATAATGGTATAATACCTATTATATATTTAAGTTATTGGAAAACAGCGAATTTTTACGTTAAACCAGTTTTCGGAAAAATTGATTTGTTTATTTTATTGATTCAAAAAAGAAAAATAATAATAACAACAGAAACTTGAAATTTTAAACAATGTGTTTATGTTATTATTTTCTATGTATGGTAAATTTTTAAAATATTTTGATTCTCTTTATACTAATAACTTATACATATCTATAAATTCCTGGCTTTATGCAGAATCTAAAAATGGCATTGATTAAATGTGTATAATAAATTGTCTATACTATACTCCTGATCCATATTTTACCTAGCTATAGAAATCCAGTATCAAAACCTAACTTGTACAATGGAATCCAGCTTCATCGATGAATATGATGAAGCCATGAATGATGGACATCAGATTTTTCTTTTACTTAACCTTTCTTTTTCTAACCTATGTTTTATGGCTATCTTTAAAATTTTCGATGTTCAAATGTGCATACCAAATTTAAGTACCCCAGTAACAAGTCTTAACTGTTGGACAATCTGTTCCTTAGAGACTTTATAAACTGTATAAGTAGCATCATTCTCAACACATCTTCCAATTAATAATATTGTGCTATGACAACATTTGATGAATGAGTTGAATGGATTAATTATTAGGTTTTTTTTTTTTTAATTGTTAATAATGACTCAAAATGTGTTGTTGAGCATTATACAATATATAAATAACATTGTATGTCTTAGGCCTGTAGCCACGGGGGAGAGAGAGGGCATTGCCCTCCCTAAAATTATTAAAAATATAAGAAAGATATTGATTTTGTATGTAATGCCCCCCCAAAAAAGTTTACTTTGCCCCACCTGAACATTTGGTCTGGCTACAGGCCTGGTCTCAGGTATGTTTGCTTACTATAATACAGATCTTCATTTATCAAGCAATAAAAAATTTCCAAAATTATTAAAAGCTAATGGATGGAAAATATTTAAATGAAGAAGTAAAGTTTGTAGTAATTATAATAGACAATTATATTATTTAATAATAGAAAATAATACACCATAGACACATAAATTAATAACTGGGGCATGGTTAAGAACATTAATTATTTTACAAAATATATATTATAAGCACCACTTTATTATAAAAGATACAAAAAGTACATTAAGTAGGTATTACATCAAGCTTAAATTTTTTCATGAAATAAAGTTTGAAATTCACATTATTAATGCGTAACATCCATACTTACAATATTATTAACATAATAAAAATTAATTTTCAAGTATCAAAAATAATTTTAATAATAAGTAGTATTTAATTTCTTAATTAAATTCGAAGATTTTTAATTTTAATTTCATTTAATACTGGATTCCGTTTTTTATGTTGCTCTAGGAGTTTAGATCTTTTCTCATAAACATCAGGGTACATTTTTTGAAACTAAAAAAGTTATAACAATAAATAAGTATCATTGATTAACATTTAACTATGATAGTCTATTTAAAATATAAACAGAACAACATTTTTAAGATTTATATCATAACTTACTAATTTTATACGTTTACTCTTTTCTTTATTCGACATTGATGTACTATTTATAATTTGATCCAACAATTCAATAAGGGCTTCTTTAGATTCAGTACTCCTTTGTTTCTCAAATTCTTTGTCTGATATCCTAAGACAATAGTGCATACTATCCTAAAACATAGTATAGTATTCTCAATTATTATATTATTATTTTAAAATATAATTAATATTAATATTAATAATATTTAATATATTATTAATATTTTTCTTAAAGCTTTATATAATAATATGTCTGTAAATTAAAACTTTATAAAATTATATTTTCTGTTAGAAAAGTGTTAATAAAAACTATATTTTTTCAATACAAGTCAAATTTTCCCTAAAAGATACATCATTATTATACATATTTGATATTTATATTATAAACTTAAAAAGTCCTGGTTTTTATTTTTAAAAGATATAATGTGTTTAATAAATGCAACTCAATAGTAACGTGGCTGGTGCAATTTTTTTCTAAGATTATAAAATCATCAATTGATGTTTGAAAATAAAGAGCATACATTTTTTTTCAAATATATAATTTATTTGTTTAAATCGACTATTGAGTCAAATTTCTTGTAAAACAAACTATATAATTTTAATTTATACTAACTTTAAACAATTTATCATCATTACTGAGAGAATTGAACTTTTCTGATAAAATTGAATCAGTTTTAATAGGTAAAAATATCAAGTTTTGACAATGAATTAAAAATTTGACAACATCAGTAGCTAAACAATCATATTCAAATTGATTAATATTTTGTCTTAATACTGCACAACATAATTTATCAGTAATCTGAAAAAAAAATAGGTTAAAATTATATTATTAACACACACACAAACATATAAAATATATAAAATTATATGAAAAATAAATGTATTTACATATTATTATTCACTGTGTTTTTATATTAAAAATAAAATAAGATTGTTTAGAAAAAATAAACAAAACAATTGGGTAACATTTGTATTTTTGTAATTACATTTGTAAGCCTATAAGATAATTGATTATAAAATAATTTTGCTTATGATTTTTCTAATTTGTTAAAATTATCAATTGTTTTTAAATATTTAAATATTACTAAGATATTTTTAACATTTTTATCAGCCACTAAATTGAATAATGGATATATATATATATTTTTTTTTGCATTTAAAGTTATTATTTATCATAAGAATAAGAATATGTATCTAATATTTCAATTAAAAACTAACTCTAAATTAATTTATAAATATTTAAGTTATTTTATTATTAAATAAAACAGCAAGTTTTAATTGTTATATCTTTGAATAGTCATACAAAACTTGTTTGAATATAAGAGTATAGTAAATAGTACTACTAACTATACTAAAGATTCATAGTAAATTGTTGTTTATAATATAAATAAAAACATTAATACAATACCTTAGTATAAGTCGAAGATAGTTGAGAAACAAATTTTAAAAACACTTGTAATTTTGCTCTATTCAATGGTGGAAGACATAGACTTAATAATTGATACAAAAGAATCCCCAGATGTAACGATTTTTCATTTAAACCTATAAATAATTAATTAATATTAATTCATAAAAGAATACATTCAAGATAAATCAAATTCATATGTTATGAATAGAAATTTTTTAAATTATTTTTTGACTGAAAATTGAATGGATTTTAAAGTAGACTAAGTTTCAGAAGTATTAACTAATAATTAAGTAAATTACCAAAAAATATTTGTATAAAATATAATAAATCAGGACAGAAATTTTTTTAAAAATTAAACACAGTATCAGTGATACCTTTTGTACAACCTACTGCAGGGGTCACCAATTAATATTTTTCGTGGGTCACATTAAGAATTCGGAAAATTCTCGTGGGCCATAAAAATTCGAAGTACATAATATTTATTATATTATGCCGATTAGATTAGGTTACGTATTAAATTATCAGCTTTTGCTCTCCTTGTCTGCGGGCCAGTTAAAATTCATCCGCAGCCCGCCATTTGGTGACCCCTGACCTACTGTGATCCTTGATACTTTTTGATAACATATTGTTACATAGATTTTGAAATTTCTCTCAAAACTGTGAAAAATAATGTCACTTAAGCCTTAAAAGCTTTCTATTAGTAAAAAATATTAACATGCAGTTTCAATATTTAATCTTACCATTAAATGATTGGTGTTTAAGGGTTTGTGTATGGTCCATTTTTGTGATATCAATTAGTTTACGAAGAGTAGAAATTGCCATATCTAAATCAAAACCACCATTTGTATCATCATTACTAATTTTTTCAGATTGAAAAAGTCCAAAGTTGACATATCCAGAAGTAGATGGATAAACAAATTTATCATTTTCTAATGGTTTATTTTTAAAACCATACTCATCTGAGTAAAAGCTTTCATTAAGTTCATTTAAATTTTTTGGAGTAATTGAGTTATTAGAAATGGTACGGCCCATTTTCCTTTTCTTTATTTTTTCCATATTTCTTTGAAAATATGATTGTGATTTTACAGATATTTCTGGTGAACTAACTGTTCTAGTTAACTTTGGCTTTGAATATTTTTGCGACACATTTAATGGTTTATGTTCCATTTTACTTTGTTCTATTTCACATGATTCAAAAAATGAAGTGCTGCTACAACTACTGATAGAAGTACTGGAGAGTGATGATACTTGATGTCCAGAAATATCAAAACACTTATTAACAAAACATGTTTTTAAATGATCAGTGGGAAATTCAGTTTCCCAACACATGTTTGATGATAATTGAGATGAATTATTATTTTCTGTTTGTTTTACTTTTTTATTACACATATGATCATATCTTTCAACCACAACCAAAATAGAAATAAATATCTCATAAAAAGGTATTGGAATCAGTGGTTCCTCTGAGTTTAAAAAGTAATCCTTGATTACAGAATAAACATCAGCTTTAAATCCAGGATAAGTACATTCATTCATTTCCATATCTAAACAAAAGAATCAAAAAAATAAATTAGATATGAATTTTCAATTTATTTTAGTTCAGGCAATGATTTCTTTAAGATTGTACTACAAATTAAAAATACATATATATATTTGTTTAAATGTATAGAATATATGTTTTTTTAATTTATAAATCTTATACATTTAAGTGAATAAAATCTAGTTTTCAAAAACAAAAAGTGCTTTAATTCGTTTTTGTAGTTATAAATTAGCAGTTTTATTTAGCCTGAGCAGATAGTCTATAAATTATTGATTTTCAATTGAAAAATATTATAACTAACTTACTAATACAATAGATTTAATTTTTACTATAGTCTGTTTCACGAGAGATCATGCCGGTTCTGCGCAAGCACACTACTGACGGTGTGTCGTGGGTCAGCCCCATTGCATAGTAGAGTAGTGGGCAATGCGCGGAATCGGACAAAATTTCAATTGCTCGTGGCATGATCTCTCATGGAATAGACTATACCTAGCTATTCATATAAAATAATATATTTCAGGATTGCAAGTATTTGGCTGAAATCATTTATATAATGTTGAGAATAGTTATAATATACATTAGAAATAGTTAATAATAATCCTAGTAATTATTAGAACAATTATAAGCAGAGGAGCCATCAAAAGTTGGTAGCACTTTCATTTCATTCATTATTCTAGCCTTAGTAAATAAATACAAATTTAAATAAGTATAATAAGTATTATTTTATACACAAAACTAATATTAAAAATTGTTTATTTCTTTCAGAATTGTAAAATATCTTATTTAAGTACAGTAGATACATGTCATAATAAATTAATGATTACAAAATATCAATATTTTTCATGTTAAAACATTATTATTATGAGAGCAATTAATATTTAAGTATAAATTATAATTACCAGATGTTAAGCTATCCATTGCGGACTTAACCCAATGTGGAAATAAACCATCATTATTGTAATCTTGATTATAAATATTCATGATTATCCACTGCTTATTTAAATTCTCAGTATTTAAAAAATCATCCATATTAAAACTTTTTAGTATATTCTGCAAACTATAAATTAACAAACAATGTATTATTTAAATTAAAATTTTTAAAAATGAACTAAATATGTTTTTCAGAATTTTTAATTTTTCTCAAGACATAAGTTATTCATTATACTTAATTTTATGAGATCACATGCATTAATTATTTGCCGATTATATATATATATATGCAGCCAATTACTTTTATTATTAATAAAAACAAAATTTAAATTGTTTAACTTTTAGATAAGTACCTAGATTTGACCAAATAAGTAGTAGAATAATGTACAGTATGTAATAGTATACCTAAATCTAAATGTATTATAAGCATAATAATTGATAAGTAAGTATTCACTTTTGTATGATGAAATTAGCAATTTTGTGGTTTTCGTTTAAGTATGTGTTCATTGCAACATTTTCCATTGAATAAGACTTCATTCTATGACTGCTAATAACTTTTTCACTTTTTTTGGGTTGAGGAGACAATGATTGTGGTTTATTCATAAGGAATACATTTAATGATGATAATACAGATCCTTTGCTGATTGTTTTATTCATATTCTTTGGTAATGAAAATCTGAAACAGTATTACTAAATGTTATAAGTTTATGGCTAATAGAAGTCAAAAAGTAAAAATATAATTAGACGTACTAGTCTTTAAAATTAAGACGATTAATGTTGAATAGAAATTTAAAAATAAAAAAACCAACTTAATTATTTTACATTTAAATTTAAATTTTATAATTGAATAAAAAACATGTTTGGGACCGGTCTAATGTGTGATTTATTGTTGATAGACACCTATATTTTACGTTATAGTGTTATACTTATATTATAATTTATATGATACAGATTTATGAGTTTACAACTACCTATGTAGAATGTTTGAAATATTATTTAGACATTCAGTTACCATTTAGTTTATGTCATTTTTTTTTGTTGCTGATTTTTTTCCATTTTTTTTTCACAATTGAAAGATTTTATATTTTATATAAAAATATTAAGTTATTTTATTTTATTTTTTATATTTTTTTTATTATTATTATTATTTGTTATATGTATTTTATACTAATTTAAAACTACTATAACAATGTGATATCAATACAGAAATATAATAATTGAAGAAGTAAAATGCATTTGATATTTAAAAAGTAAAATCCTTCTAAGTAACAATTATTTGGTTTGCTCAAAATAGGATATTGTCACCGAATGTGGTCGGCAATTACGTAAAATAATGAGGACCAGAAAAAAAACACATTCGGATAATACTTTAAAAAAACTGTGTTTATGAGGTTTACTAAAAAGAATACCAAATTGATAAACATATCAGTTAATTAGAGCAGGAAATCCAGTTTTTACTTTTACAGACCTCAATAATAAATATCACTGATTTAACTCTAGTAGAAATAATAGAACTTGTCTAGGATAAGTTGTTTATGGACAGGTAGATGAAAATTTTAAGTAGCATACCTATGAAAATTTAGTCTATAGATCACATTTATCGGGAGATTACACATTTGACAAGTCCCATTTAATGATTTGTAAACTTTAAAAATAAGTTTCCTTGAATTATTTTCTAATCGTTAAAGTCACATATAAAGTTAACTCGAGTTATACAACTAAAAAAAATAACAGTTGAATTTATTTTTATCTACCTATAGATTCAAGTTATCAAAGTAAAAAATACCTATTTTAGTATAGGTAATATCAAAAACTAAAAAAAAGAAAATCAATTTTTACCTATAAGCTTGATTTTTGCTTAGCTTAAATTAAGACAATTTAAAAATTATAGAACTTACTCATATAATTCTGACTTGTCCTTAAATTTGGTTGATGTTGTACTAACAGCTTTAAAAATTTCAGCATCGTAAAACTTATTCATTAATGCAACTATTTGTTGACGTGTAACTCCTTTATTAAATAAATATTGTATTTTCCCAGAAGATGCTTCATTATACATCCAATCAACTGCTTCAAATCCTGTGAAACAGTTGTCTCTAAACCAAAGCTGGTACCGATGCGATTTCAATGGCATACCACTTCTAAAATGGTCGACTAATGTTTGCCACTAAACAAAATAATTAAACTATTAGGATCTACTGATTAAGAAATAATAATAGTAATAATTTATAAACATTGTCAAATATTAAACTTACAGTTTCCGTGGCTCGGAATTGAGAATACGTAGGCAAGTTTTGAATATTTGAATAATTTGACATTTTAAAATACGTGAATATGGGAATCTTGGTGTTTTAATTATTTTATTTCATTTAAACTGTATGCTTATACAAACACAATGTATAATTTTATGTTCAACACAGCTTAATACTTAAACGGCCATGTCACAAATCAAATGCATTTAAAAACAATGTTTTGGTAGAATAACTATAATGAGAATATTAAGAATAAACTACAAACATTTTCAAAAAAAAAAACGTTACACTTGTCGTATATTCGCCCGTTGTCTTGGTGTTGACAACAATAACAATGATAATGATAAGCGCGCGTACTGCGCATGCCCAAACAGAGGCACTGATAGACAGGTGGGGAACGTATAGAGTGAAACATTTGAACTATACGTCATTATGACACATTGAACGTTCATTAAAAGAAATACAAAATTCTAAAGACTACAATATTTGCTTTTGATTTCTTAGACAGATAGCGCTCAAAATACCTTATTAGCACAAAATAAATACCATAATATATATAAATATATATAAACCATAGCAACGCACGACAAAATTATCCTGACCGAATAAACTAAATTAATTACGTTTTGATATTTTACTATTTGGCATGCTCTATCCGACATTAATGACGATTAAATATTCGATATTTTCATCATAAATATTCATCATGTAAGAGGTATTTTGTGTACTTACCAGTTGTAACAGTTTATTATCATTACCATAAAATGTATATTAATGTGAGTTGTCACAACTAGGTATTTAAATTTCTAAACAACCTTTTTGTTACTTGTTAAGGCACATGCCATGTGAAACTATAAACTATATAAACTTGTATAAACTTGCTTTTACAAAGTTAATATTATAAAGGCATACATAGACACATAATACATAATATTTTGATATTTATGTACTCGTAAGTCGTGCGCATCAGACTATCAGCGGTAATGTGGTATATTTACAAGACGGTCGATCGGATATAATTGCCTCGACTAAAAAAAAAACTTTAATCTTAACAGAAATTTATTAGTTAAAAGCAATAAGCATAGGCATGTCATAAATGTATACATTGGTTTTTCAATGATATAGGTATGTGACATCGACTTGTGTAAATATATATTATATAGACACTTTTATAGTTGAAAAAGTAGTACTTAGAGTGTCAAAAGCTCGCTGTACTTTTCAAAATAATTGAGAAAGCAACAAAAATTGCTGAACAACGGTAATATTTAAGCGACATGATCGATAAAATTTATTTTTTAAATATTGTAATTCAAAAATAAATGAATAACTTAAAATACTTGTAACTTTATTCATATTATTATTTTATAGACATAATTTATAATTTTAAAAATTGATCGAAATACTCTTGGCTTTTTTGAGCTATTTTAACATTTTAATTTAATTTTTTTTTTTTGAAAAAAATATAAAATACCTAATTATATTCCTCATACGAGTAAAAATTGTTTACATATAAAACAAGGCATGATTTTTTTAAATTAAAATTTTAGATTAAACAAAGCCACGAACATTTTACAAGCCATTTTGTACCTAGTTAAAAATATCTATATAGCTATATGGTGTAAAAATTGAATATAACGATGTTCATAAGTTTTTTCTTATTATAGCTAAGTAATCTAAAAATCTCAAAAATACATATAAGTACCTATCGACAATATTCAAGTTCAAATAATCAAATATTAACAAATTTACATATTTAAAAAAAAAATAACAATTTTAGTAGTCGGGCAAATGTAAACTGGGTCCGCGATTACCTTTTTTGTTGTAAACTCGGCTCCAAAAATTGTATGTAATAAATTAGGTAGAATGTAAACACAGCTCGGAAATTTCAGGTAAATTGCAGGTGTTCGTTGTAATCTTGGCCCGATAATATTTACTGATAAAATATAATAAGCAAAAAATTTAAAAAAAAAGAACTCTTAGTAAGAACGTTTACAAAATATAAAAATTAGGAAATATCAGTGAGAGAATATGTTAAGCACATGACTTTTTACTTAAACAAATAGATTTATATATTATTACACTAGAATTGTTCACTTATATTTTTAAATTTTTTACATTTACAAATACACACTTTCATTTATACCTATTACGAATTGATACTATGAATAATTTATAATATGAAAATGAAAACAATTTTTGGAGGATAATTTCTCACGCCTCTTCGTAGTGTCCTCTGAGTAATGCTAAATGGTTCTCAAAAATATTATAAGAATATTATATGTACATTTTTATCCGGGCCGAGTTTACAATCGCCCTTGTAAGTTATTTTGTTGTAACCTAAGCGTCCTGATAAACGTCCCAAACTAAAGACGGAACAAATTAATATAGGTACCTACCTAGTAGCGGTAGTGCCGTAGTTGTAGCTAGATAATATTTAAAAACCTATTTAACATTTGTAATAATAATATTATTATTTTTTAATTCAATGAAAGAATTGTTAAGATCTATTATCTGTTATCATTTATTCTAGTGAATTACTCTTTCATATCATATTCTAGAGGTCGATTGTATTACTGTTATGACCTCATAATTTTATTCTATATCTATAGGTAATAAAATACAAATTTTAAAAATCAACATTTATAATTAATAACACCAGTTAAAATAATTAATCATTACTGTAGTTGATATCAATTTATTAATATATATTTATGATTTATCATTCATAAATAATATTATAGAAACTAGAAAGTAATAATTAATTACAGCAAAAAATGGAACTTGAGTTGTAGAACACGAGTGTAAATATATTACTAATTCGTATGACCGTTTACCTACGTCAATGTATAAATTAAAAACGTAGTAGACGCTTTCAGTTGAACTTATCGAACCATTACTACAACCGTTGAATAAAACTAATAGGTACTATAATTAGGTAATATTTTACTCTATAGATATTCTAAAAACGTATATTTTGCTTAAAACAGAACAAGTATCTATCTAAGTATGTTTATTATTAACTATAATTAGTATTTTTAACTGATTTTAGATATTTCAGACTGTTAGTAAGTATGTATCAAAAAATTATAATTATAGAGACTAGAGTAGTAAATGCTAAAAATTAATATAACTAAAAGGATAATTATTTTGAATTATTATGTAGGTATCTATCCATCTATCTATCTATCTATCTATCTATTGGTTACACATGAACAATTTCACAATTGAGCTATATACCTATATATACATAAATCAGAAAAAAATGAATAGGCACTTAAATAATCTGTTATTGTTATTATATACAGAGCCTGATTAACCAATAGGCATCAAACCTAGGTTTTCAGCCTTTGGCGCCAATCAGTTAATACTTAATTTTAATTTAGGGGCGCCACAAGCCCACAAATATTTTTTTTTTATGAACGTAGATGCTGTGATTAAATAATATATATTTAAAAAAAGTAAAATCATTTTTTTAATAGTCCAAAAGATTCAGTATTCACTATTCACCATTCGGCACATAACATAATTTAATAATATAATATTATCTTATTATTTTTTTTATACAATTTGGGGGAAAATACAATAAAAAATAAATTTTTTACGATACCGTTTTATTTCATCTATCATCTATGTGTTTTATACATAAATATTAATTATTAACATAATAAAAAAGTTAGGATAAAATGAAGGCACTTGCACTTTTGCTAATTGAAAATGAGTTCATGAAAAATATTTCTTTCAATGAAATAGTGGAATATATTGATTCCTCGAAATCAATAAAGAAAAACTTTTTATAAACGGTTTAAACTAATATTTGGCCCAAATCGCTTAATAATATTCATATAAATCGAAATATATTTTTTATATATATATTTGACGAATCGTAAGTTTGAAAAATATGGTTATTTCAATTATGAAATATATTTTATTTTAAACACTAAAAGTTTAATGTCTTTATTGTTTTTAAGGACTTTCTCCTGGATCTTTCCCTTTCTATAGATACATTGTAGAAGTACCAAAATAATAACCTAACTCTATATACCTTATTGGCGATATCCTTAATTATAGGTCCAGATTATATAACTTCCAGTGTCTATTTTCGTGTGTACTACGACACATTTTGTGCTCTACGAAATTACTAATGTGCACTACGAAAAATAAAAATGTGCACCACTTTTATAGTACTATATTACATTCTGCAACCATACCTTATACTGCAACCTTGGACGAATTGATAGTAACTATATAAACTCAAATTTAAATATGTGCACTACGGAAAATCAAAAAAAAAAAAAAATAGCCACTGATAACTTCGGGAATACAAAAAGACAATTCAAGTATAACTTTATGAGCTTTATAGGTACATATATGTGTAAATATGAATTAAGAGTGCAGATTTTGGGGCTCA
>VUJU01005456.1:0-10315 GCA_009835225.1 Aphis craccivora
GGAGAAACTATTGAAAAAAAATTGAAATTGACAAGAAGCTCATGTATTCTTGATTGTTGCTGATTCTCTTTAAAGCTTAAATTTATTATACTTAATGATATTTTGTATTTATTTAATTTTACTTAATATAATAAATCAGAAGTGTATTGAATTATATTATATAAGGTTGAATATGATCCATTAAAATGTTTACTCATAATTTAAAGAGTTATATTATTTTAAAAAAGTCATAATTATTCTTATTATAATATAATATATTGTTATTTTTAATTATAACATGAATTTCAATTTAATATTCAGAAATTAAATATTTTTCTAATTACTTTGATACATACAAATCGAATCATGAAAGATTAGTTAATTAGTAACTCTCCGAAACAAATTATGCTTAATAATATGAAATTAAAAATGTATATTGTAATTTAAACAAGTAAAAACTTAAAAATGGTAATAATAATAAATTAAAATTAAACTTATTTTTGTAAAAAGTTGTTTTATTATTAAGAAATCATAATATTTTAGGATTATGTAAAAAAAAGTCTGGACTTTTCAAAATAACGAGCTTAAATACCAACTTAAATGGATTACCTTGTACAAATATATATATATATATACACGAGTATATGAATTTTTTATAGTTTCAATTATATAAGATTATTTAAATAGTATAAAAATATAACTAATAATGAATTATTTATTCAGCTATTATCAAAGTAGGAATAAAAATTACAAGGTGAAACAGTCAATTGGTCTAAATACATAAATGTTTTTGAAAAAATATCAAATAGTTTATAGTTTTTATTATGTAAGACTTAATATATTTTATTTTTATTTTTATTAATTTATAGTGTATGGTGCATAATCTATTTCCATCAAGCGTTAATCTGCATAATCAAATAAGTCTTAACATTTGTTAGCGACTCACGTTTGTGTGCTTATAATTAACATATATTTTTGATTTATAAATTGTAATAAATATCATTGTTTCTATATAATATCGTACATAATTTAAGAACGAATTATATTTTTTAAATTTCTAACACGAATAAAAGTTTAAAATGTTATGAATTATAGTAACCTCATTATGACTAGTCACTGAGGTTTTTTTTTCTATATTATAGACACTTAAATCAGGTATTTAACAACGTGTCTAATATTATATTGTGTAAAACGAATAACTGTGTTACGTGCAGATGAATTGGTGACATAGTATTATTATCACATGTCTTCAAGACTCTTATTAGATAATAATATACAATATATCATTATTGTATAATTTCAATAAGTAATTGTAATTTCTCAGCCATTTATATTGTATTTAAAACGAGTACATATTATTATGTACATTATACTATTATAACCTGGTTTCACGTATCAAAAATATAATTATGTAGTACGGGTACATCTACATGTACTGAGTTGAAAGTCTTGCATCGAAAGTAAATGTGTTTTTACGTACCAGAGGGCTGTACTTGTATCGGCGTACTGGACGCGTGACAGCAATCGTGAGTTTAATTATTCATAAATTAATTTTTAATATTTACTCAACCCGAGTAATAATTATTATACCGTATAATATACTGATTATTCATACACGCAAATAGCGTGTACGCATATTACATATATATTTTACACAACTATTTTAAACTCGTTCTTAAGTATCGCATATTATTAACCGTTTATTATGAACTGTTTATTTTCATTACGTGCGTAATTGTTATTTATTTGATCTGTTGTAGAACTTACATACTCGATATGTCTTCTATGAGTAGTACAGTTAGATATTATATGTATTTTCATGAGTAAAAATATCCATTATGTGGATTTTTTTTAATAAATCGTGGTAATGGACGTTTCCATTGTACCCATCATTACATACATTAGAATAAAATATTTGTAACAAACGAAGCAATAAGTATACTCATAATTAATTTTGACATTAATCTAAACATTCTAAACACCTATTTGGATCGAAAAAACGTATGGCCCAGTATGGCGCGTAATTGATAATTTATTAAAACGAAGTACTTATTAGGAAAATTTTTACAAAAAAATAAAACGCGTAAATGGCAGAACATTTTTGGATTTTTAAAGAAAAACTTAAGTGGTATGAGTGTATAAAATGTTAGCTTGTATGAGTATATATGAGCTTTGCCGACACTTTCTCTTCAACTGTAATTATAATTTCTAAGATTATGAAAACGTTATTTAACCACGTCGTTCGATTTGACTTAATTAACGTTCTCGAACCTTGAGTGATCGAATTAAAATATTATATGTTGCACTGGAGCCGCCTCATACTTCACCGTCGTGTGGGTACGTTTCATTTTTTATCTCGCGGCCTCTCGCCGACACCTCAAGGACGAAAAATATAACGCGATGTATCCTCGCGACGGTCAGCTGCCGTGGCCGACGACATGCCTTTCCGTGTCACCGTAACATTCGCTTTTGCGGTTCACTTCGGGTTCACCCGGTGGGTATTTGATAATTATAAAAAAAAATAAATCGCCGAGACCTCGTCGCATGAACAAAAGTCTCTCAACCGATGTGCGATGACCGCGACGTCGTCGATAGTCATTCGATTTCCTCGTCGTTTTCAGTCGGACATATCTCCATGTAGTCTGGTCCGCACTACCTACCGGCTACTACTGTAGAGTTGTACAGGTTAGGTTAAGTCGATTTAAAAAGGAACAATTTATATTTTACTATAAACGGGTACGAGTGCGTAATTCGCCTCAAGTGTATATGTGTGTGCGCTTGTGTGTATATGTGTGTGCGCGTGTGTGTATATGTGACAGTTCCAGGTCGGTCTTATTAAATTGCATAACTACGTTACTTCTCGTTTTGGACACAACCGTCTTATAGGCTATAGCAGCTGTGTTACCTACGCTGACGCCGCCACAACATTCTCGTCGGAATAGAAAATAACGCACATAAATATGGTCGGCGGCGGTTGTTTGCACACACAGTTTGCACAGGTATTACATATTATCTCTCGCTCCCACATCGGAGAGATTAACATAAATAACGAAATATATATATCAGCCTCGGGGGCGCCTCTGACCGGTTTTTCGAAGACCGACGCCACCGCGCCGCCGCAGTCGCCTCACGACGACGCGTTTGGGTCACCTAAATCTTGCGGATAAGGTCCCTAGAGGCTATTCCTCCCCCCCTTCACTGCCCGCCAATCGACCGGCGATACTGCCAAAAAAAAAAAAAAACAACATATTTTGTATTGGTAACTACGAAGTTTTCATTTATATAAGTCAAAAACACTATTAACCTATTCTATCGTCATGATACATAAAATAATAATATATAAAAATTAAATGAAGATTGTACACGAAGATTAATAATCATAATAATAATAATAATAATAATAAAAAAATATAATAAAATAATAATAATAAAAATTTTACATTGAAAAGTATAAATATATACAATTGCATTAGATAAAGAACTAGGAAGAACGTAATTCTATTATAAAATTAGACAATTATTGTTATTGGTTTAACGTGTTTAATTGCGAGCTTTCAAAAAATATGAGCTATGAAACCATCGGTGACGGTAGTTATTTGTATACAGTTTAATATATTATTGCTGATTTATCGTGTTTTATTCTTTTTATTCTACGAGTATTTATATTTTTTTTTCGTTTAAGTTTAAACAAATAAAATAATTAAAATATGAGTATGTTGATGTTTAATTATAATAAGTCGACGCAGATATAATTTCGATATGTTTTTCAATGTGGTTGTGAGATCGTTTAATTTTTATTTCGATTCAAATGAACTATTCTGATCTCAATCTATATAAAAAATATTAATTTAAGCTCTAAACATATATACGCGTAGTGTGGGTAATAATATGGCGTTGATGAGTTACGTTATATGGTTTTTGCTATGATGGGATTTACGTTTTTTTTTTTGCATATTTATATCGTAACATCCAGCGCATATATAAAAAAAAGAGTTGAAATATACATTAATTATACATTAAAATTTAGTATTTAGCTCCAGCTGCTGGAGTCTTTGAGACATTGGCGAAAAATCCGTTGTCCCAGTCGGCGTAGTAGGTAACAGTCCTTATGGAACCGTCGGGCTCGACAAGGCTGTATTCTCCTTTTACGACTTCACCATCACGTTCTTCTTTTTGGCTCTTCTTGTCACCTGTGTATGAATCGTCTACGCTATATTCGTAGGCGTATCTTGGGTTCTCATCCTGAAATATGTATACAAAACACAATAAATCGCTGGGTCATGGAATTCGTATTTAGTTTATGAAACATGTACACATAGTCTTTGTGTATTGAACTAGTAAATTTGCATAATGCGATTTTAGCATAACGAGAGCCATACAGCTCAAAATCAAAACAATACTGAAATACAGTGCAAAATAAATTATTGCCCTACACTAAGTGATAAATATTTGTTTCCGCGTTTTACTTTATGTACCGAGAAAGTTTAGTTTTATCTTTAAACAACAAATAAAACATTTTACCACGATTTTAAAATTGATACAAAAATACATAATATGAAAACTTATAAAAATGTGAGTATTTATAATGTATTGTTTTGGTAACTAGCTTATTATTATTTTTTCATCATGCTTACGTAGTTTTCCAAGTGAGTGTTTACGACGTTTTTGGTTGGTCCAGTTTTTGGTGGTGTTACATAACTAGCGTAGGTCTTAGCTGGTGCGTATGAAGGGGCTGCTGGAGCGTATGAGGGGGCTGCTGGAGCGTATGATGGGGCTGATGGAGTGTATGATGGAGCTGCTTGTTCGTATGATTGGGCAGCCGGTGCGTATGACTGAGGTGCTGAGGTATATGCTGGGGCAGGTGCAGGGGCGTACGACTGTGATGAGTAGCTCGGGGCAGAAGAGTAAGATGCGGACTGGTAGCTCTGGGAAGCGGAGTACGATGGGGATGGGTAGCTAGGAGCTGCTGAGTATTCGGGGGCTGGGCCGTAAGAAGCGGCTGGAGCAGAGTACACGGCGATTGGGGCAGACGAGTAAGATTGTTTTGACGACGTATATGCGGCTGGCGAATATGCTGGTGCTGGTGCGTACGATTGTTTGGAGTCGTATGATGGAGCTTTGGTAACATATTCCTGCTCGTGCTCGTCACATTTTGGGGGGGCCACTGCGACGTACGATGATGGTGTAGAGTAAGCTATGGACTTATGTGCTGGTGCAGAGTATTCGGGTTTGGCGGCTTTGTAGCTGCTGCTCGAGTACGAGTTGTAGCTCGATGGTTGGTATTTTGGTGCTGGAGCAGCATATTTTGGTGGAGAAGCGTACACTGGTTCAGGAACGGCGTAGCTTGGGGCTGGTGTGGAGTAGCTGGGTGGAGAGTATTTTGGTGCGGAAGGTGAGGCGTATACTGGTTCAGGAACGGCGTAGCTTGGGGCTGGTGTGGAGTAGCTGGGTGGAGAGTATTTTGGTGCGGCTGGTGAAGCGTACACTGGTTCAGGTACGGCGTAGCTTGGGGCTGGCGTGGAGTAGCTGGGTGGAGAATATTTTGGTGCTGATGGTGAAGCGTAGTTCGGTTCTGGTACGGCGTAGCTGACGGCTGGTGCGGAGTAACTGGACGACGAGTAGCTCGATGAGGAGTAGCTAGGTGCAGAGTATTTCGGTTGAGAATAGCTTGCCGGTGCTGGTGAGTAAGATTGGCTGGGCACGGCGTAGCTTGGGGCGGGTGTAGAGTAGCTGGACGACGAGTAACTGGACGAAGAGTAACTGGATGATGAGTATTTAGGTTTAGAGTAGCTTGAAGACGCTGAAGAGTAAGATGGATTGGGTACAGCGTAGCTGGGAGCTGCAGTCGAGTAGCTGGATGCAGAGTATGCTGCAGGTGCTGCAGAGTAGGCAGGTTTGCTGATGTATGACTTTGGTGATGGAGAGTATGAGTAAGATGGAACCGGTGTGGTGTACTCATGTTGGGCAGTATCTTCACATTTCGGTGTGGTCACTGAGTATGGTGCAGCTGGTTTGTAATCGGCTTTGTATTCATGTGGTGTGTACTCTGTGGTACTAGAAACGTATTGGGGAGCTTCGTATTTGGGTGTGGTGTACACTGCTGGCTTATATGCTGGGGCAGAGTATGCAGCCTTTGCTGGCTTGTAGTTGTTGGTATAGCTCGGTGAAGAGTATTTTGGGGTACTTGGGGACGCATAGCTCGGGTCAGGAACTGCGTAACTCGGAGCTGAGTAGCTGGGAGCCGAGTAGCTAGGTGCAGAGTAGCTAGCAGCCGAGTAGCTGGCAGCCGAGTAGCTAGGAGCAGAGTAGCTAGGGGCTGAGTAGCTTGCTGCTTCATAACTTGGCTTGAAGTAAACTGGTTTAGGTGCTGGAGAGTAAGATGCTAGGCTCTGGGTGTAATCAGATTTGCTAGGTCCATATTTTGGTGGATGAGAGCATCCATCATCGTGTTGATGACTTTCTGCTTCGTATTGGCAGCTGCAGCTTACGGCCAACAACAACGTAATCGCTAATACCTTTTAATTATAAAAAAAAATAATTTAAAATACGCTGAAATCGATTTATGTAGACAATATTTATTATATATATTTATGATTAATACATAATAAATATTTTGAATTTCACAAGAGTATATAATAATTGTTATGTAAAAAAAATTAATTAATTACAGACATGTATATTATGAATTAGTGTATAGAAATATAGATGTACTAATTTGTCGATTGATGTACATTATATTGTTTCGTATTTTTTTTTAAAATTAAATTCATAAAAATAATTTAATATTTTGAAAATAACTACCATTATTTAAAAACTGTTTAAACATACCTTTAATTCCATAGCGGCAATTCTCTGGACGCTTGAAAAATAAACACTTAAACTCACGAAGAAATCGAATTTAAACTAACACGAAAACCAACACACTGCGCGCACGATTCGATGCGGTTCGTTAGACGGACACCAATCACTAGGTGCAAGCCCGCGTTTAAGATTTTATACATAATACATCCCACTTCTATCATGAGACTAAAAAACACATCAGCGTATGGTTATCCCCTACCCGTTCCAGATAACTATCACCTTGTCACCAGTTAAAGCCCTCGAGGCAGTTTTTTGGTCCAAACGTTTGGGTGTGGTTACTAAGGGGGCCGGTTATGCGCTGGTGTGGCTATAATATGCAACAACGTTGCCCCCTGGTCAATATCGATGTTATGTAGTTATTTAATATTAGCCATCGTTTTTATCGTCAATAATTATAACGGCTACGTTATATATATTTTGAAGCGGTCCATAACCACAAGACAAAATATCAATTTACAGATATTATATAGCTACTATAACAGCCTGATGAAATTTTATGTTTGTTACGAACGGCCTTGAAAACTATTAGATAATTGTTCGACTTTTAAGCTTTCCAGAACGTGATTTCATTTCGTTTAGGAAAATATCGATAATGTACGCATTGTTGTAAGTTTGACTGTTCAAAATATTTGGCACCCACTTTCAATTAAAATCACACTTCGTTTAATTAGGATTTATTTTTGAGCGCATTAATTTTTATGCGATGCTAATACATCGATTAATTTATTAAGTAACGCCTTCGGTTTCCATGTTCATTAGTGATACATAAAATGGTACCTCGGGGTACATAGTTACAAGCCTATTATACGATGTAATGAACGAAAATCATTAACAATTCAGTCAACGCTGACATGATATACCGGTTTTTTCCCCGTTACTATTAAACGAAACACAAGTATTTGACAGTGAACATTTGTTCAATGCGTGTGGGTACGAACAAACCGTCAGACAATAGGTACAATAATGAAAATATTAAAATAGAATTATACAGAATTGACTATTTAAAAAACATTTAACTCGCAATATTATAATATTATTACAATATACGGCCGTGACTTCGGGCTTTGAATTTAATTACGACCAGTCACGGTGCAGTGATTTTTGCGATTTATTGCTCGTTCGTACAGATTTTGTTGTACGTATAGGTGCTCCGTCATACGCGATATTGGCGGTCGGATCTCGCGTTACGGTTATCGTTGACCGAAATCGAGGCAAATCGTACTAGAGTATGGTAAATCGGTACACACACATTTGTAAATAGAGTGTTAAGAGGGCCTTAAGAATGATTAACCAGCTCTATTTTAAGCCGATATATATAATACAATATGATAATAATATATTCAATTTAGAATTTGGTTATGATTATTTTATTACTTAACTATGATTGTTTTGAGAATACATTTAATTAATTTGTATTCTATATACTACAATCCAATGAAGTCCAATCACATAGTTTTACTCGAAATATATTAAACTCGAGCATAAAACATTTTCGAACCCTATCTGCAAGTATATTAATGAACAGGGATGCGTGTGCAAATATTCTGACTGTCGTTTTGTGGCGGCGGATATGAGTGGGAAGGATCGTGGATCTACTGCGCGGCCGGAGAGCGTGCAAAAACATTAATCACGTGAAGTGACACTCGTTAAAAGTAAAAAAATACTCCTATATAAGATAACACAATAATGCACAATCTACGAGGAAGAAAGAGATAGAGATACACAAAACTGTTATACAGTCATAGAAAAGATTTCGTACGGTATATGTTCGCATGTCTGAATGTACTGTTTATAAAATATATATAAAAAAAATGTACACTCGAATAGTATCTACTTAATGTGTTTATAGATTAGTTTATATACATACATCGATCATTAGGATGTTATAGAATGGCTCACACAAGAATTTTGTTTTCGATCACAAAAATTGAATATTTACCTGTTTATAGATAAAGTTACTGTTGATTAAAAATATAAAAGAGACTTTTATATAACCAATACAACTACTAAGCATGCTTATCTCAAAAATACTCGTCCGTTCAAATTTTTATTTTGATATTTAAAACTTTTCTGGAAAATTATCTTCTAAATAATTTACTGTAGAAAATGTTGTTCACGATACACCCAAATAATGTAAATATGTCAACATTTATAAAATAGGATTTTAAAGTATGTAAGTATTTAAAAATTCCAAAAATCAGAATTTGAATAGCTGAATTATTGAAAAAACAAGGGAATGCACATTTTTACTAATCTCCCAGTAGATTATACAGATTTGTGTATGCTTGTAGCTTATATATTACAAACATCTCTCAACTGATTTTTATGACAACTCCAAAAATTATTTTTAGTAATATTTAAAAGTTTAGAAAGTACTTTAAAATCACATTAAAAAATATAATACTAAATGCTATCATGGTCAAATTTTTCACAAAATGTGGTACACCATCACTGATTTGCTCAGTCGAATTGAGAATGAGGTACACTAAAGTATCTGAGATACTCCTATTATATAATATTGTCTTATTTTGTATTTGTTAATTTTTTTCCCGGACAAAGTCGGGTTATACAACTAGTAGGTATTTCATATTATTCAGTGGCGTCGAGTTATTATTATGCACGTCACATGACGCACCTCGGCCGTCGTCGAGATAAAAATCGGAGCTCGTGCGCGTTTACAGAAATACACGACCAGATGGCAGATAACCTAAACTGTCATCGAGATAATACATAATAATAATAATAATAATAATAATAATAATCATAATAATAAATAATAATAATAACAGCAACAACAACAACAACAATAATAATAATATTAATATTTTTTTTCGCGTGCCATCTGACTGCGAGTGGCGGCATCGTGTTGCCCCCCGGCGTGGACCCCCCTTCACGGTCCATTGGTCCGTCAACATGTCCGTCGAGCACACCAAAATTTATCGTACCACGGACTCATATACTAGCCCGCACACGCCCCCGCTCATCATCCCCGGGAAGCTGTAGTCGTCGTCATTCGTCGTCGCGATTCGCTGTTGCGAAATTGACTTAGGGCACAGCAGATTAAAATCATTGCGGGGAATTTTCGCCATTTCCAATTTGAACGGTATTCGAGTACCTATATACATAAATATATACCTAATAATAGTTTAACCCGTTTAGATTATAATAAATAATATTATGCTCGTGATATTCCAAAAAAAAAAACATTGTGTAATTAAGTTGAATAACAGCTAAACATGTTCACCCAATCACGAGCGCATTATTATATTGTCGACAAGTATACGTAGGGAAACGGTTTTAATTGTCCATACGCGTATAATAATATGTATTATATTATTATGTTATTATGCATAAAACATTTTTTTCCTGTGCTTTACTGCATGACGCCCAGTGAACTGGTTCTGAAGTTTTGTGGTGATCTAACATTCCAGTAGTTTTATAATTGGAAACCTACGCACAATTGGTACAGTCCGTA
>VUJU01005457.1:0-13734 GCA_009835225.1 Aphis craccivora
ACGACTTATACTTTTTGAATAATAACAAATATTTAAAATCGTTTGAGGATAAATCATTATCATTGCGCTATTTCCTAAAAATTTAAAATTCAAACGCACTTTAAATTTTTCCTATAATGATGTTATGAGTTTTCTCTATATCTACTCGAAGGAAAACTTAGTGTTGTATTTTTAATAATTAGTTATAAACACAAAAAATTTTATGATTTTTCAAATCCAAAATTACTTGCAAATTTTCGCGTTTTCGACAAATTTCGTAAAAATTTGAACTATAAACGCTTATAAAAAAAAATTGTGACTAACGATTTTTAATTTTTTTTAGCTACAATAAAAACAACTCATAAGGAACCTTGTATTAAATTTTCAAAACTTTTTAGTCATCCAACATTTTTTTATCTACACTTTAAAAAAAATTTCTCAAAAAAATCGAAAATTTCAGTGGTCTATAAATAACTCAAAAAAAGTTGCGATTTATTCTGGAATATTCGTGTGAAAACTGTCAGGTAACCCGACTGTTTTATTAGTCGGCTGTAAAATGTATTTAAATATGAATGTTTCTGCTGCTTTTAGTGAAATGCACTAGAGATAATTCCCAAGAGACTTAACATAAATAATGGGAGACCCTTAGCGTATTGTGTGTACATGCGTTTCTGTTTTAAGTTCATTTGATGATTTTAATGTGTAGTTACTATTTATCTGTAATTTAATTTCAAATAAAATAATTCTTCTTAATTAAAGTTTGTTTTAAAAAAAAATAATATGGTTATATTGAACTGTTTGGTTAAGAGTGTGCGATGATGTCTTCCAACCAGGGCTTGAATTTGAATAAAAAATTTCGTTTTACGTTATTTTGAATAAAAACGTTACACAAATTTTGAGTTTATCGTTATTTAGAATTTAAACGTTATTCAACTTTTGCGTTTTTTTTCAGAATTTAAATTTTAAACGCATTTACGTACCTGTTTCAAAACAACAGAGCAATAGGGCATCACTATTAGCTATTGGCAATACAATTATTCTATTAATACATATATATTAAATAATATTTAATATTACTTATTTAAATTGATTATTTTTTTTAATGGTATACTATAATATATAAATAATGTACTTTTGTTTAATGATATACTATATATTTTGTTGAATGTTACGTTTTGTTTTGTGTTATTTAATTATTTATGTTTATCGTTTTCCGTTATACTTACGTTTACAGAATTTCAATCGTTTTTTGTCAAATATAACGTTATTATAACGTTTTTAAGCCCTGTTTCCAACAAAATAATATCTTCTTAAATGTACATTGTAACGAAGTGTTGCTACAGTAAATCAAAAAAAAAAACATTTTCTCTTGTGCAATGTGCAGTTATGACTTATGTGTACACAGTCATAGAAAAAATCTTTTATACAATGATATGTTTTAAATTATACACACAAAATAATGTATACCAACCACGATTTGTATATTATTATCTCCTAAAATTATGCAACTTTTAAATTGCTGCATTTATTATCAAATAGAGGGTTATATATATTTTTTTTGGTCACGCGTTGCTGTATAAAATACTGCTGTAGCTTTTAAATTATTAAATAATAGTATAAATAAAGTTTATATTTGAATGCTAGGTTTTAACAAATTAAAAACATTAGGTTTTTAACATCTCTTTATTGTATGGGTTTAATTTTTTTGTATAAAAACCCAGTTAATTCTATATTTTTCAATACAATTGCAAATTCATGCTACACAAATATGGGTTTTATGCTCATTTAAATGTAAAGAATACGTTGAATTACAAAAATGCTTGTGTACTGATTTTTCTATTTAAAAAGAAAAATACAACAGAACAGCTTATAGGTGATTTTATATTATAATAATAATTATTATTCAGCAGACTTAGTTTTAAGTTTTGACGTTAATTGTGAAGATGTCAATGTATGATTTAGGTTATTTAAATTTTTTCTACCTACAAAACACGTTATGAAAAATATATATTTTTTTAGTAAATTCATTTTATAGTTGTCATATTTATGAAAAGTCAACTTGTAATTTAAAACGTTGACTAAAATTTTAAATAAAATGTTTTATTATAAAAAAGTACACTTAAAATAAAATAATTTTTTTGTGACTGATTCAAATAAATGTAACAGTACCTAGTATTTATTTTTATCAAATCATACCTTAAACATAATATCAATTATTTTTAGTACAAAATGAGTTTAAAAAGGGTGTTCAATAAGTTTTAAAACGATCATTAGACTAAGTGAGATTAATAAACGATAATATGATATAATTAATGAGGTCTTTAAATATTTTACACTATAAATAAATAAATGTATAGTAGTGTTATCTGTTATTACTTTATGTGGGTATTAAAATATGCCTACAGTAAGAATTTCCAAACTTATTGAACACAATATGGTATATGGGTTAAATGTATAACAAACACATTGGTTTTGTTTTTACTTTTTTTAGTTTTAAAATTGTTTGACGTAATCACATTTATTAAAATAAATGTTATTATATTTTTTAGGATTAGGATTTTGGTTATGGAAAAGGTTTTTTATCATTTATATGAAAATATTTGATTTTTTTGTCAAAAAAAAAAAAAAAAAAAACAAATAAATAAATAAAAATCGTTAAGTTAGAAAAAATCAGTTCCAAATAAATTGTGAATCTCATAAAAATCAATGCATCTTAATATAAATATTCGCTTGCTGTTTAGTTTAATTTTTATGTATTTAAGTAAGTATGTCAAAATATAAAACGTATTAATATCAATAGAATTTTGATACTTTATGATTAAAATACTATATCCATTGTATGTGTCTATAACTGTTTTTGATATTCCTATATTCAGTGGAATAATCATAGTTTATTTAATTTTTGAGGGGGGGGGGTGAGTTGATTATTTTGAAAAATTTTCTTGAATTTTTTTTAGGTTTAATGAGTAAAATGTAGGTGAAGTAAAAATTAGTTAAGGTACATGGTATACGTTCAAAATATGTTGTTTAATATTACAATAAAAATTATGTAACTGTGTATTACGTATATATACGTAGAATTTATGAAAGTAATCCTATATTCCGGGGGCCAAGATTACAACCCCCATGCATAGTTGCGTCACCGTCGCCTATATTATATAAACATGATCTGACGATATTATTCTAAGACTACACTCCTGAATAACAACTCGTTAAATGAAAACAAATTCCTAATTGTCAATGATAATTGTTAATGTTGTTTAAAAGAAAATGTACGAAAAACGGTTAACCAAAAATAGCGTGTTAAAAGGATGACGTTTAATTTGGTTAAATATTTCATAAATTTGCATAAAAACAGAAAATAATTTATTGTTTAAATTTGTAATACAAAACACAAATGAAGAGGATAAAAACTTTTAAGATTTTATTTTTATTTTATTTTTATTAGTACATAATATACAATCTATACAAATTAATGCACAATAAGCATATAAGATAAAAGTCTATACAAAACATGATTTACTTGAATAAGAAGACACCCATTAGTAACACTTAGCTTGGCATATATTTATATTGGTGAGAGGTATTTTTAGTTTAAATGATCACGACACTATTTCCTTTTGAGTCTGCGTTGTGGATTTCCAGGAAGTGTGAAGGTATGTAAATTTTTAATTAGAGGATTAGGGTGATTTTCTAGTTTGGCAAAAAACCGTTTGTAGAATAATTCCACCACAGTTGAAACAGGCTGGATACCTAAATCTTGGTGGAGGGTTAAATTAGAGGCATAGAAAGGAGCGTTAGTGAGCTTTCTTAAGGTAATATTCTGAAAGACTTGAATCTTGTTCAAGTTTGATTTTTTGCCGATTCCTTGAGTTGTAATCCATATGTCCATATAGGCTTTAGGAGGGTTTTATACATTAGTAGTTTAGTTTTTAAGTTAGTGAATTTATTTTTAGATAATAATGTTTTTAGTGATCTGGATCTAGCGTTAAGGGACAATCTTTTGGCTTTTATATGTTTTCCTCAGGTTAATCTTTAGTCAAGAATTAAACCTAAATATTTAACAGCATTGAGTGGGGGGTTAGGTATGTTATTGATTGAAACATTTGGACAGTGACAGTGTCTAAGGATACAAGTTGATGGACTGATTTGCTGTAATTTACTTTTACGCGCCATTTTTTATACCATTCAGAATGTAAATTTAAATGAGACTGTAAGTTAGCAGAAGCTATAATTGGATCGTTATGAACTGAAAGGATTACTTTATCATCTGTATAGTCGGTAATTGTGTTTTTCGGAGTTGAGGGCTGATCAGAAGCATATGTGTTAAATAGTAATGGTGAGAGGATAGCTTCTTGCGGAACACCGGCGGTAATTGGAGCTATATCTGACGTAGATGATCCGCAACGTGTTTGAAAGTGTCCATCTGTAAGGTAGGACTCAATTAAAAGAATGAGCGGTGAGAGTAAAAATTGTCGTAGTTTATAGAGTAGGCCCTCGTGCCATACTCGATCAAAGGCCTGAGATATGTCTAAGAAACGGCTGTGCAGTAATATTTTTTTTTCGAGAGATGTGTAAATAGCATCAACTACTCTATGAGCTTGATGTATTGTACTGTGTTTAGCTCTGAAACCGAATTGTGAAGACGAGGGTATATTGGTTGCAAATATATATAGAGTTAAAGTTTAAGAATAAGTCTTTCACAGATTTTCGAAAGGTAGGGTAAAAGACTAATTAGTCTGTATGAGGTAGGGATACCAGGTGGTTTTTCTGGCTTGGAAAACATAATTATTTGTGAACATTTCCAGGTTAGTGGAAAATATGAAAGTCTTATAATTGTGTTATATATGTAGGTTAGGAGAACTATGGCCTTTTTTGGCTGAAACCTAGCGACTTCAGCTGTTACCAAATCGAAGCCTGGAGACTATTTACGAGAGTACTTAATTATCATGGTTTTAACTTCATTTGGTGTAAAGTATTTTATAGGGCGAGCACATATGGTAGTGAGAAGTTAAGATACATTTTAACATTTTCTATATGTTGTGGGTTAAGGATGTCATTGCATGGTTGAAAGGTTTCAGAAAGATGAGATTGGAATACCATGGTTTTTTCGTCATCTGTGATAGCTAAGGTATTATCAAAATTTTTTAGTGGGCACAAAGTAGTTTTATATTTTAGCAAACGCTTGGTTTCTTTCCAAAAACTACCATCTGTAGAAGACAGAGATTGTATTTTTTGTTCAAACACATTTGTTTTATATTTCGCTAGAACCTTTTTCAGTGAATTGGCTAGCTTATTATATGCTGATTTGTGTGATGGAAGCCAGGAGGATTGATATCGTGTCCTAGCTCTGCGTTTTTAAACTATTAAGCTCCGAATTTGTTCGGAGCCTAGGTGGGAATTCGAATATGCGTTATGAGGTTTGATATATTTAGTAGCTGCCCAAGCAGCTGACTGTATGAGTGTGGTTAAATTATTTACAGCTTCATCTACGTCAAGTTTAGATTAGATTTTAGTTTTATTTTGAGATTTACTTGTTCGTTTAATAAATTTTGAAATTGAAAACGATTAGTTGATGGATAAAATAATTTAGGTGCTTCAGTTCGAACTTTTAAGATTAATATTGTTTTCTTGATACTTACCTGTATAATTTAAAACAGAATGTTATTTTAGCATTTTTTTGAATTGTTCAAATCTAATATAATATACAGAGTGATCAATCAAGCATGTTCATTCCTATTTTTTTTATTAAAATATCAATGTATAAAAATTCTGATTTTTGGAATTTTTAAATATATTTTCAAGTTCTTAAGATTTTTGGATAGTAGGATAAGACTACTTGAGAAGAATTTCGGAACAAATATTTATTAAAACTGGTTAATTTTTACAAATTATTAATATTAACCACTAAAATTTTCAAATTACCATAATACCCATACATTTTAAACTCAATATTATGGACTTATTATTTTTAGAAATAACACAGAATTAAATAACTCAAACGTTATGCATTCGAATAATAATTTCGCAGATTGTCAAAATGTTCAGAAAAAATTATTTGTTAAATAATTTACTATTTAAAAAGAAGGTTGTAATTTGAAAAACATAAGTTTATACTTCCGTATGTTACATCCTAAGTATTATGAAATATATCAAGAATTCAAAAATACAGTTTAAAGATTAAGTTCAATATAAATTATAAACGATCGTCAATTAATTTGCTTCTATAACTCAAATTTTATAATTATAAATTTAATAATATCTTGTACGTACCTATTTGAAAAGATTCTTGACAGTCGGAAGGTACGATATCCACAATTTCAAATTGTGGCATTCTCAATCCTTTTGCCATTAGTACGGGATCTGTATTTTTCCACTCCAATCGAAGTTCTTCAATAGTTTTTGAAACTAAAGTGATTCATATGAAAATTATTTCAATAAAAATAATTCAATTTGTATTATGTTAGAAATAAACGGTGCATTTAATTTAATTGTTTTTAACCAATCAGGAACCATGCAAAAGAGATAACTAAAAGTTTTATGTTTATTTTGTAGATACTGTGTATTTATAAAAATATGTATATTTGGAACTGATAGTAATTGTAAATATCTTCTACTATGTATATACTTATGTGTGTATGTATATACAATTCATATAAGTACTATATAATATAATTCCTCGGTGAAGGATCAATGTATCGTAAATCAATAAAATGGCGTAATTAAAATTTTTTTTTGAGTAAATCTAAAAAAACCGAAAACCTACAAATTATTATACTAATTTTATAAAATAATATCGATTAGTTTAATTTTAAGCATAAAATTAAAATAATTTATTTTATTTTATAAAAAATAATTATATCAAATTAACTTTTAAAACATAGATTAAAATATAAAATTATAAAATAATAGTAATAAAAAATCATATTTTTTATAATAAAAATAAAATAAATATTTTTAAAGTGAAAATGTTTTTCTTTATCGAAGAAAACTTGTCATTTACAGAAAATGAATTATATTATATGAGTTATACTATTATGTAACTATCCATATATATTTTCAATCCAATTTCAGTGTTTTAGATTTTTGAAAAAAATATTTGGAAAAAAGTGGGTAAGCTATCCCTACTAGAAGTATGCATTTGTTACGCAACTGCAAAAAATTCAATTTTCCAGAAAATACAATATATTGTGAATAAATAAATAATAATAAAAATTCAACTAAAAATTATGATAAAAAAGGTATAATTAAGACATTACACAATAACATAATTTAAAATTATCAATATGGAAGTATATCAAAACATTGATAACTGTTTTACATAGAATCACTTTTAATTCTTTAGGAATAAGGAGCTATATATGTAATATAATTATTAAAATATTTCAGGTTTTTTTTCTAAAAAGTTGATTTTTACATCAGTTAATCAAAATTTTATTTTATTTTTTGAAATATGTTGTAGTTTACTCATTTTAAATGCATGAACATAAAAAAGTCTAATCATTATAGGTTAGGTTATACTTATTTATCTAATAACATTTTCAGACATTTGATTTTTTTTTTAAAGGATGTTGATCCAGTATTTATTTTTTGCATAGATAATAAATTATAATTGAATAATGTTACACTTCTAAAAAGTAAATGTATGAATGTGCATTTTTAAAATATATTTTAAATCCAATTATAATTACACTGTAGAATATAGAATATTTTCAAAGTTTATGAGGTATATTTCGATAAGGTTCCTATATTGGTAATATATTATGTCTAGTAAAAGTTAATAAAATCACGTTTCAAACTATATCTACCTACATATTTAGCGTTTAAAGGTTTATTAAGAAGATTGCCTTGTCCCTAAATATCTGTTTTTTTTTTGTCAACAGGATTATACTAAACGTGTTATGTGGTTGGTTGGTGGTTTCTCTTACTATGTTTAGGTTTTGAAATTAAATTATTCACTAAAATCTAAACTTCGATGTTTATAAAACTAACTTATTAAGTTAGTATCTTTGATCATAAGTTTTATGTAAATATTGCTTGAATAATGTGTCAGACTAATCAGTTTTTGAAAGGTTATTAGCTTTATGATTATTTTATTATCTGCTATTAATGATTAATTATAATTTATAGTAAATTAATTCTGATTTATCATATTTGTCTGTATTTATATTCAATATTATTTATGCATGCTGTTTTTAAACCAAAACCTTTGTTACTATACCTACTTACAAAAGCTTGTAGAATACCTATTTCTGTAAAAAGAATTTCGGTGAATCGATATATCGACGTGACAATATACTGTTTTAGATTCTGAACGAAGTGATGAATGTATTGATTTTAAAATTATGTTTGTTTTTTTAGATTCTGAACGGAGTGATAAATGTATTGATTTTACAATGTTGTGTTTTTTTTTGTGTCTGTCACCACGTTTTGGAGATGTAAAAGTGCCTCGATTTAAAAAAAAAAAAAAGCCCAAAAAAGGAAAGTAAATTTAGTTGATATTTTGGGGGGTCAAAAGTAAAACATTTCCAATAGTTTTCAAAAGCGTCAGGAAAAACCCTAAAAAAAAGTAACAGAAAAACTGGAATTTTTACGCAAAACCAGTTTTCGACTAAATCGATTTTTTTATATAATGGTAATTCAAAAATTAATCACTGTAAATACTTGAAAATTTCACCACATTTTTATGTTAGTGTTACCTCTATACAGTTAAATTTTCGACTTTTTTTTAGTTATTTATAGACCATAGATATTTTCGATTTTTATGAGAATTTTTTTTTTGAAGTGCCGATAAAAAAAATTTGGATGACCAAAAAAACTTTAAAATTTAATACAAGGTCCCTTATGAGTTTTTCTTATTCTACCTAGTTAAAAAAAAAAAAATTAAAAATCGTTATTCACAATTTTTTTTATAAACGTTTATAGTATAACGAATAGGTAAGTTAAAATATATGATATTATTATATTTAATATTCTTATTTAATGTTTAAATTTGATGTAGATATAACCTAACCTAACCTGGGAGTATGTCAACAAAAGTATTAATATAGGTACATGACATTTTTAACTCTACCTATTACTTCAGTCTATAATACATACTTTATTTAGGTTTAAATCATTAGGTCTAATATCAAATCAATATACAATAATAATATTTTTTATAAAACTATCTATTCGATTTTTCAATTGCCTATCGAATGTCATATAAAAATTGAAATTCAATAAGGTAGTTTAACAAATAGTAAGGGAACGGGAACTAAAAATTG
The DNA here is from genome assembly GCA_009835225.1 of Aphis craccivora. Classification (NCBI taxonomy): domain Eukaryota; kingdom Metazoa; phylum Arthropoda; class Insecta; order Hemiptera; family Aphididae; genus Aphis; species Aphis craccivora. Next base: position 9,246 of record VUJU01005457.1, read on the forward strand.
ACAATCACACACAAAATGTAATATAGAATAGATAGAAGAATGTTTTTATTTACATAGGTATTATGTTAAAACGAAACAAAGCATAAACAAACAAAAACCATGAATATTTATTGAGACAAGCTGAATTTATAATAAATAAACTTGTATACTCAGACTGGATATTCAACAATAAATTGGAGAGCATCATGTGAGTGCTAATATTTAGTAATAATAAGAAATCCAGTTAAAAAATATTTTCGAACTTTTATTATGGATATTGTTTTTAGTCCTTTTATTATTTGAATATTGCTAGCTAATAATACATACTTAGGTAGAACTGTTGAAGTCATACTATTTAAAAAAAAAAAAAGATTTTTTTTTTATCTAACTTAGGCATTTAATTTATATAAATGAAGATATTGAATTATATGAATTGAAAACCTGTAGAAAACAGTCGTTTGTGTTTTAAATATTTGTGTATGGCTGTAAAGATGATAAAAATCGAAGTTTATAAATCTATTTACTTGATAAATTTAGATGCATAGCACTTTTTATTTTCTGAGAACATATTCTCTTATATAAAACTGATTGAAAATACAAAAGTTAAATAGTTATCATAAAAGCTATAAAAAAAACGAGTTTAGTTAGAAAAATTATGGAATAGTGTTTTAAAATTCAAATCCCAATAAGTAATTGAAATTTAAATTATAGAACTAAAAACAAAAAATCATCTGATGTCGTCAATATTTTTTTCAGTTTTAAAATAAATTCTATCTTTTTCTTCTGAAAAAAAAAAAAAACAAGATGTAAGATGTAAAATAGTTTTCTGGGGAAGAATGATTTCTGAAAACACTAAACAAAAACAAAACCGTAAATAGAACTTATTGAAAAAAGGAGCTTAAAAAATAGCTTAGTTAACAAGGTGTGGCCTCGATTTTTTTTATATGAATGCCTTCATCATTTTAATTTATTATCATACTTTTTATAAACTTCATTCAATAATATTTTTGTATTACAACATATTTAAATTCAAAGTGCAAAAATTATCATATTTTTCATACAGTAAAGTATGATTTTTAAGATTTTAAAAGTGTTTTACATTTGAGTTTATTAATTTATACTAGGTTAATAATTTTAATAAAGCAGTAAAAAATTTAAATATAATTTGTATTCATCTAAAATGATTGTTAATTATTTTGTTAATTTAAAATTGATTAATTATTAAAAAAACTTATTAGTTAAGTTAAAAAGTTAAAAATTAACTAAACTTGGCTTCAATTTTGTAATTAGTGAATTTCCTCTTTGCCTACGTTGATGATTGATAAATGATAACTATTCAATGCAATAGAGCATATTACTATTGTTTTATTTTCATTTATTTATTTGTTATAGTTTCTTTGGAAACTATCTATACTATAAATAACGTGCGCTGGTTTATTGACGTTTAAATCAGTTTTATAATTATTTAATTTTTATTTACATAATATAATGGCTTAAATTAAATTAAATACAGATTTGTATTTCTCTATTATTTTATATAGCTAACGAGTTTCTTTAAAACCATATTTACATTTGTGTCTTTGTTTATCCCATCATTATTAATTTAAACACGTATTGTAATTTTTATATTTTTTTTATCGCTATGTACCTATTTATTTTTTTTTTAATCACATTTTTATTAATTTTCTGTAGCTTTATAATAATAATATAATATGATTATTATTATTGTTAGATACAAAAGCGTAATATTTTAAAATTAAATTTAGTTTTTCGGGTTTCTTTTGAAATAATACTCTAAGTATAACTCTATCTCTCTCTATTGTCGCCTTTAGTTAAGAAGCTAAATCGCAGTAAATAATCATGTAAATATATTAAAGTGATAATGCATGCAAATCTTAATAGCGATTAATGTACTACAAGCTTGCAATGCAGACCGACATTTGTTTTATGATTCAAATATTTTTTAATAGTAAATGTAGTCAATTTTAAGCGAGCGTTTTTATTTTAAACCATTTTATTATTTTGTAAAGTAATAATAATTTTGTTTCAGTAAAATATTGCAATAAAACTTACAACTGGCCACTTCCATCGTGCAAATTTGGTTATCCAACGGAAATTTAGACAAGTCCATCATACATGAAAATGTCAATTTCAATCTGAAAAAAAAATCGTATAAGTAATGAAGGTGTTATGCAATATTGGAATCAAAGGAATATTGTTGATAACTAAGTATTGTTTATTATATATGTACTATGTAGTAGTTTTAAATGTTTTTTTATCTCTATCGACAATATCAATACTACGTATATTTGTATGTAATATGGTACTATATGTTTATAAGCGTTCGAAATACTATTTTTTTTTAAGTTATAGTAAAATTCAAGTATAATTTAGACGTTTAATAATTGCATATTATAAGAAAAAAGAAAAATAATAATTTAATTGATGTGATTTGTAATATGAGTTAATGTGGCATAGTTTTGGTCGTCATATATCTATGAAATAAAGTATCATACTTAACAATACATTTTATTTACTGCTGTTCAAATCTGATTTAAGTTGATGTGTTACATTTGTATTAATTTATATATTTTTAATATGTACATATTATAAGCTACAATCACAACGTTATTTATGCCTGGCTTATTTTTTCTGTTTAACGAGAAAAACGCAAATCTAAATTATATACCTATATATTTTTTATTTATTATATAGATTGTAATTTACCAACGTTTGTAATAGTCTGAAAACATTCAGAGTATTGAAATTTATTTTTTAAGTGTATAATCATTTTTTAAATTACTATTTACTTTTTGTTGATTCTATAATTCTCCTTCTTACTACTATGAACTAACCGCTCAAATATTTTGTTACATTTATTATTAAATATTTAAGACCGTCTTTTAACTAATTTAGAATAGTCAGTATTAATTCAATTAAATCATATATAGAATACGCGTCTTATTGAGATACAATAGTTTTGATTTAATAGTAATTAAAACATGTATTTGTGAAAATATTCAACAAATAATAATTTTGAAATATTAAAACTGTACAAAGTTATTATTTTATTTTAACCCATAAGTTATAATGTAATTTATATAATATTTTGATTGAAATCCATCACATAGACTAATAATTAATAATTGTAAGCAATTTTAGTAAATGTATATTTTTTTTATGTATGTTAGAAATGTCTATAGGTATGCATTCTTTGATGACCCACAGAATAAATACAACGATAAAAGAACCAATAATATAGGAATAGGTCAGAGAGTCACGGAGATGCAAAAACTTTGAAGGATGTAGAGAATAGAGAAAACGATGGAAAATTTTCCACTAAAGTCAAAGGTGTTATTGGACGTAAAATTTTAGTTGATGGAATATCACAAGCAACGGACTTAGCTTATTAAATTCGTCATACTATAGTCTATAATTAGTGTTGCTTATAGACATCATCCTTATTATGAAGGCAATTTTGAAAAATTGGAACGAGTCACTACCAAATGAAAGTCTCCTGGAGCTTGATGTTATCTAAGACATGAAAACAAAGTCGCTTTAAAAGACCTGGTGCATTAATCTGACCATAAATTAGCCTCTGTATAAAATTGACACAAATATTTGCTACGAAGATCTCATAGTGGTTTAGATCAAATAATTTACTAATAAGCCTGTAGTTATGCGGTGGATGGGAAATATTTAGACAGTAATATTAGGCAATACTGACAAAGCGGTTTTGGATCTTATTTTAGCCGTTCAAAGTATTAATTGATGTAAGAAAACCACGCTATAGAGCCATATTCTAGTAATGATCTAATTAAGGTATTAGACAGGGTGTTTTTAAATGAATAAAGTCAATATTATAAGCGTACTAATTGTAGTGGGGTTAATGTAGAATTGCTTGAATTTTTTTTCCTATTTTTTACGGAATAAACTAACAGAAATTAATAAAAAGGTCTTTTTCAAGACCAACAAACAAAAATGATTAGGTAAAACAAAACAGATTGACAGATAAAAACCACACTTGGTAAAGGAAAATAGCAAGACAACGGTGTGATTTTTATCTGTCAAAACGAATCACACGGACCAATCAGCAACGGACTGGATTGTCGAAAAGGGTATAAATACCGGACAATTTCGACAATCTAGTCAGTATATCATCATCCATTCTGTTTGCATCTGTCGTCCAGCGCACACGTCCGCAACACAACCAATCTGCACCTTATCCGTAAGTACCAACTTTTTCTATCTCGACCACGAGGCAAGTGACCCGACACGGAACACACCGCCGGGTCTATCCGTTCAAACGCTCGCTCTGCGGTCGATTTGACCACGATGACCGGGAAACAAAAATCAAGAAAGCGCAAAACCCCGCCACCACCCTCACCCAAAAACCGCTCTCATTCACCACGTACTAAGAAACCCAGCTCACCGTTTAATCAACAAAAACCTTCTTCACCCAATCATGCTCAACTCTCTTCGTCAAACGAATCCATATCAATGCTCACAT
>VUJU01005458.1:0-11462 GCA_009835225.1 Aphis craccivora
TTAAATAATTGAAATTGTAATTATATTATTAATAGTACCGAATACGGTCATAACATCGTTGTATCGTTTTTTTTTCACATTGTTATAATAAGCCTGTAATACCAACCTGTATCCCACAAATACATTAGTTCTTAAAAGTTATTTTATCAAAAAAAAAGGTTAGGTAGTACAAACTTAGCCAAAGCATATTTTTTTACAGTGAAAACATTATAATTGCCGTTAATATTGAATAATAATGATTTTAGTATAAACTTTATAGGTATACGCAATATTGCATACTCTTGCAGTGGAAATCATTTTTTAAATATATCTACTGTTAATATTTTAATATCTGACTGATTTATGCTTTAAATTACTTAAGTTTTTAAACTGTCAGTGTAAAATAGACATTCATTGGATGAAAATTTGTGAACTTCTGATGCCTTATTGATTTTACATTTTAAGTGAAGCGGAAACAGCTATTGTTGGTTAAATTGTATGCTTATTTTCAAATATAGTGTCTACTTTTTTGGTTGTAAACGAACTAAAATGCTTGTAGTATATGTAATCGTTTGTAAATCGAATATTTTTTCTTTAGATAAGTAAACATTTTTAAATATAAGCTGCTTAATTTTTTATATGTGTTTTCTGTGTATTTTATTTGCATCAACAACAATATCTTATTTCCTACAGACTTCATTATACTGATTTAATAATGATGGTATAACATGCGCGTTTCGTTAAGTAATTTACTCAATCTACTAACTTTATGATATTAAACATTAAATAATTATTCAAATCAATAAATTCATCACTAATAGAAATATAAGATTATATGATGCATTTTAAAACAAAATCATTAAGTGTGCTTCACCGATGGAATGGCTGTTATAATAATATCGATAGACTTCACTTTCGTGTATCTATTTGTTGTATATTATTAGAACAATAAATTATAGTATGCTTAACAGTTTTATTTATTATGATAGTTTTAATGTTATTTATTTAAAAAATCAATATGAAATAAGTAAGTAATAATTTAATGAAATACATAGTTTATGTTTCACACAAATGGCAATAAAAAAAAAAAAATTCTTAAGTTATTTACCTTATTGTTTACTTTGTTGTTATTCAATATATGAAAAAAAAGGCAAAACTTATTACGTATTAAACTGAGTGGCTTATTAAAACGTATGTGGAATAAAAACATTAGACTTAATCAAAACTCATAAACAATCATAACATCTTTTGGATACTTAAGTATGTACTTATATATTATAACATAACTATGTTTTTTGTTATGTATTTTAAGTATAGTAAATAACTGTAAACACACAGCCTAAGATTTTTTCATGTGAAAAATAATAGTTATTTCATTATAACCGAAAAATGACAAGACATTAATTTTATTTAGTGTCATAGTTTGTATATTGTAGTGTGCGTGTGTTCTTGGTTTTTATTATGCATACTCGATGTAGAAGAATCCAAATAGTATTAAGAGCTCTAAAATTTGGCACATTGGAGTATACCATGCAAGTATATGTCACCTAAACAAAGACAAAGTACTGTTACGAAAAACTTAAGCACCTATCTTCTCATAAAGGAAAATAAGTTTTTGAAAGCTGGTAAAGTTTAAGTGAATAACTTCATTTATGTAATTGAAAACAATTTCTGACTATAAATATATTACAATTACAACTTACAAGTATAAAAGATTGAAAAGTAGTCAAGTAGACTAGTGTTTATATTATTTTATTTTTTTTTATATATATATATAAATATGGATTATTAAAATATTGTTATGACAAAATAACAGATAATATTGAAATTCGATAAAAACATTTATATAAAAAAATATACAGTTTTTTAGAATAAAAAAAGTTAAGTTTATCTGGCTAATAATAATAATGCATCTTCTTATTGTTTTTGGTATACCGCAGCATTTTAGATTTCAATAAATTAATACTATTATATGTATATATAAATACAGAGAGTACACTGTTGGGTTGTTTAATTTACATATTATTATTATTGATTCAATAATAACAAATTTATTCTTTTAATGTAATTAACTGACTATCGTCTAACTCTGATAACTTTATAATAATATAATTATTTTAGATCTGATACTCGTATTATTATGTTTTGATGTTTTTGTGAGTAATAAAGGTGGATAGTTTTTCTAAAAAAAATTTATCATTTATGAACATTATGTATCTCGTTTAATAAAAACTAATTAACAATTTCTTTTAATGTTTTGTTTGAATACTCAATACTTTATCTGCTATACAATATGAGTATATATTATAATATATTATATGTTTACATATTCAGCTTATAATGTGTATAATTATGTGTATTAATACACTGCACCAGTGTGACATCATATAAACGTAATAATCTGATAATAATCATATTTACGAATCCAAACTATACACTGCTGTATATCAACAGTTTTAAGCATACTTATTTTAATAATACGAGTCGGTTCTATACCAGTGCATACTGTCGTCTGCATGTTTGCGTTTTAATTGCTGAGAATAGTACACATTTATAAGGGTAGTAGATACATTTAATAAAAATTACTACAACAATTAGGTACGTCTTAGCTTTTAATTTTCTGTTTTAATTCAAAATTATATTTTCATGTTTCTATTTAAAATATAATCCCTTATATTATGCCATACAGTTTTAATATAATAAGGAATGAATAATAATTACGACAACGTTTCACGTTATTATTTCTTTTTTTTCATAGAATTTTACTCATTTTTAAAAATAACAAAACTACAACTTGGTATATTGTACTTATTTTTCATTCAATATCGAAACACAATTGACAATTATATTAAATCTTTATTAATTCTAAAACATATTCTCATTAAACGTTTAAAACATTACACTTAATTTTTTAAGTAAATCTTGCCATACAATTAACACAATATTTATTTTATATATGGATATAATTATTGTAAGAAACGAGTAATCTTATATTTAATTACATATTTATTGTTGCAATTACAATTTTAAGATTGATAACTCAGAAGAAACTACTTCATCCACAAATTCACTATAATATTTGGTTTATACTATGCATATACAATAAGAAGTAAAATAAAAACGATGACAATTTTTCATTGTTTGAACAAATAGTAAAGCAAGCTGTAACAAATTTTAAACTTTGTACTCGTATTTACACTAAAAGCAATAAAATATCAACTTAAATTCAACAAAATGTATTTGTTTTGTTTTTTTTTTTTTTGAAACTCACAATAACATTACCACGTGTCTTTATTGGATAGTATTTTTGTTTTGGCCAATAGTATTGGGTTTTTATCGATCAACAATTTAAATTTTGTTATTCGTGTAATTTTCTATACAAATTGTATGTTGTATTTATTTAAATTATATCCTAAGTACATCAAAGTTATATTTTAATAAATATGCTTATTAATAAACAATGGTTAAGCTTTTATTCGATCAACAAGTTTGATCGAAATTTTGAAATACATCATCAACTCAATACTTTGAGTTGGGGTTAAAAGCACATTTTCACATTTTCAAAAATTATAATAAAAATGTCATTTTTTTTGTCTGGTTATGAAAATAATGAAATTCATTGATATTAGATAAATAAATTCATCAAATTTTTTTGGTTATATCGACAAAAACAGTCCTTTATAGAACCACCCAAACATAAAGTAAATTTGGTTCTGTAGAACAGAATGAAGGCAACCATTGAAACTAATTTTACTCATATGACTGATCACACCCTAGGGAAATCTTATGGGTTACAAAGATTTTCTACACTATTGGGCTACAGCCAATGACACCGGTCCGATCAAGGAGAATACGTGTATATATTGGACCATTTCACATTACCATTTACTCCATCAAACACCTTCGGCAACACATTGATGACTTCAATATAGAAAACATATAATTTATTCTTTAATATAGATAAATAATAGAACACAAAAACGTGATCTGCACCAACGACAACACCTTCTGTGTAGCGTACAAACGGTCCTGTCGACCTGCAATCCGCTTCAGACCTCCGTCTTAGCACGAGTGTTACTTATCTGACTTTGCCACCATTCATTTTCTAAAAGGCCCCAGAAAATTACTAGATGCACCAGGCAAAGGCATGGTATGGTAATCGAATCATCTATAGTTTCAAACCAATCGGTGAGTCACAAACTGAAAACAGTCATTATCAAGACTATCCACCATGACGATTATTCCAAAATCCATACATAAAATAACCTTTTTTATGACAATTGCCTAAGCCCCGCTCCAGCTCACTTATTTGAGTCAGTCATCCGGACCTATGGTATAAAAGTTGGCCATTTATTTAAGCGGTAACTTTGATTCGATTCGCTGCGTCAATAATACTGCAAACCACTATCTTTTAACAAATCTAGTAGACAATATTTTGAAATCATTGACCATGCTGGCTACTTATTTGAGAATCATTAGACGTAACATATTCCTATTTCCCCTTGAAATTATATATATATATATATATATGTTTTACAAATATGATTAAATAAATTAAAGATCGTGATTACCAGTAAGGTGTTAATTTTATTCAGGAAACAGCGCATTTCATAACTAAAAATATTCGATGAAAATTAATCAGCAAAAAATACTCGAAACGTATTTTTTTAAGCAATTTAAACTGCTTATTAAGCTCATTAGTATGGGCTTAACAAAGATTATGTACCTACTAAACATGGGTAAAATTGTATACTAAATTTAGGTATGTATGCATACAAAAAATTATATTTTTATACTTGGTCGAGTTTGAGTGAATATGACGTAATAGTATGAATACATATTTTTATACTTCAAGCATATGTCAACATAGTTTAAAATAAACCCATGGTAAAAATATTTCTTCCAACAGACAGATTTTAATAAACTACTTTTTATTTTCTAAATCACTATACGTATACATTTTGTTATAACTGGTGCTCATACGAAACTAAGTACCAAATGTATTGATTTTCATTTGAATCGGTCTATAATTTATAGTTGAACATTGTAACACTTAGTACATTTTACTAATGGTCATTAATTATTGCACTAAAGCTTTTGCAAATCGGAAATTGTACGAATAAAACAAGTGTGAAAGTATATTTGAATTTTAATGGTTTTAAATACTTCCAACAGATTACAAAATTAAAGCAGGTGTCGCCAATGGTTATTGTTATACCGACTATCAATATATTTGCTTAAATACATAGTATTGGGCATATTTTATTTCTACCACAATAGGTTATACCACCATTATGGACAACCAGAATATTATACAAATACGCATCGTAAATTGTCATAATGTTAGTGTTGTGAATATTCTATTGTGCTGTTTAAATAATATCAAATTATAGAAAACCGTAAATGTATAGATATATGTTAAAACCGAATGTTATATTAGAGCTATTATAATAGCTTATAATTATACATTGCGCAATCACAATATAAATTAATACATAGGCGAATGATAAAAATATTTTTCAATTTAATATTTTGTCTTATTTGAATAATTATTATATTTAATTTTCTTGTACTACAGTTATTACTTTAAAAGTTTTGTAAAATAAAAAATATTAACAGTTTATCCCATATGGATAAATAACAATGGTGGATGCAAAATAATAACGTAGGATAAATAATGAGAATATTTGCGCACAGCTACTATTTTCTATTAAACAGACAGCGCCCAATAATCGCATTATCAAAAGAGTTCATTTCTGTTAAGAATATATTATATTTTTCATATTAATGTTATTGACATAAGTAGATTATATTTTCAAAGACCAAAGTAGCAGTTTAAATCAAAAAGTGCTCTTACCGTTTGAAATGTTTGACGTATAGACGTATTTTTAATGATCTTTTCAAACTTCAGCAGAGTTTAGGTTATTCTTGGGTTATATTTACAATGTATTTTAATAATATTAGGTTAGATATAGTAATCAATAGTAAAAGAAATGATACAATAGAAAATTTATATTTAGTTTGAATATGAGCTGAAACTACGCCGTAGTAATTTTCCTTCAAAAACGAGATACCGTTTTTTTCTACTGTCCATTTTCCTCAAAAAAAAAAAGTTAGTTTCCATTTGCCTTCACAATATTTTTGACTAAAATTATGTATATTTTTCTCCAATATTTTAGCCAATGTTGTAGTGTTGCGTTCTGTATTATAAGAATAGAACATAGATTTACACGGTTACATTTAAAATCTAAGATAACTAATAAAAGAAACTTACCACACGTTACTACTTGTGAAATCAAATTTTAATTCAACAATAAATAACTGCATTCAAAAATATGTAACATATTAACACTGGTACATGATTATAAGTTAGACATTTAATACTTAAATAATTATAATTGTTTTTTTAAATATATTGACTAAATTTAGTAGTTGTTCTTGAGGCTTGGCAAGTAATATCGAGAAGTACAAAGTAATTACCACTTACATGATCGATGATTAATTTAAATACATCTTATACGCAATTTTTGAAACCACTTTTTGAACAAAAATGAATCAAACAAAAAATAAAAATACCCTATTTTATGATCTATAATATTTTAATTTCACTAAAAATCTCAAATACATTTATTGTTTGTTCCTTGAAAAAAATATACAACATTAGGTATTTATTTTATTATAATAAATGTATCTATATTTATCGTATATCTTAGTTTACCATGTAATAAATAGAATACATTTTAGCTTAATAATTTGCATAAATTAGTATTATTAATTGAATGCTTTTAAATATTATATTCATTTAATTACATTTACATATCTATATATATGTATATATAGATGTAAATATATTTGTATTAATTAAAATGTATACTATTTATAGTATAATCTATATAATAATATCTATAGGTACGTGCAGCTAAATTTCTATATACTCTACTAACCATTATCGGAGTTTCAAATAAAATTCAACAAATTTTAGATGGTGATGGAGTGATAGGTCATTTTGTTTAATATTTTTTTTTTTTTTATTTCATATAAAAAATAAAAAAATATAAATCAAAATCTAATATTATTACGATTAAATATAATATTAATAATATGTATTTTTTTTTTTTATTAAAAATTACATTTTAATTATAATATAACTTACTATTGAAAATTAAAAAATAAAGAAAAAACAATATTTACGTAAAAATCAGTTACTTTTATATTACTTAAAAATAATAATATGTATTATTTATTATCAGATTAATTTTTTTTATATTTTTTTTTACTCTTCTCTAAAATTGTAATGGTAGTTTTTAGGTTATTTAACTTAGTTTAGTAAAAAATATATGGAGGCTATAATTATTTTAAAACTTTAATAATTCATATAAATCCATCACAACTTTAAAATTGATAAAAATGTCAAAGTATAATATATTTTGTATTTAATGTTAAATTTGAATTAGTAAAACCATTTTAAAATACTAATATGTATAGTATATTCATACTATATACACAATACACTAATCACCTATAATTACTAGTTAAAATTTTTATTTAGATCAATCAATACTTCAAAAAAATAATCTGTTGAATAATTTACAGTAAGTACATACATAAGAAAATAAAATTTTTAGTTAAAATATAAAGTTTTGATTACCTCGTATGTTTAAAATGTACAGAAATGCATTCTAAAATAATAATATATTATTTAAAATAATCATAAAATGCTATTACGATTGGTTTTTTAATTTTTATATTGTATTATAATAATTTTCAATCAAGACAATATGGCTAATGTATTGTATTGTGTCATGGGAAAACTGAAATAAATCAAACTTAAAACTTTCTAATACATCGAGATAAGAAAAATCCTTTCTATATGTCTCTAACTACACTCAATCCATTCAGACTTCAAATTAAAAACTCTTTTTGAAAAAGTCTAATGTTTTTATAAAAGATTTCATAACTGACTAATGTTCTATCAGATTCCTCTCATTGAAAACCAATCAGTCAGAGTCAATACATCATTGAAAACCTTTCAGACTTCATTAAATGTAAATGGTAGATGGTTCCGTTATGATATTATCGAAATTCCTGCTTATATAAATATGATTAAAAAAAAAAAAACATAGTGTCAGCAATGATTTTTTTCAAAAATATCTCGCATGTTATTACCTATTCACTTATCACACATTTACGCATACTAAATAAAAATCGAAGTTCTTATTATATAATATGTATACAATAAAATCGAAATACTTATATGGTTTTTTTTATAGTTAATATTATATTGTATGTGCCTAATTTAGTAGACACAATAAAAACTTAATCTATCCTTATTTTACTTGACCGCATTGCATATTATTGTTACGTACAGTAGCTGCAACATGATAATTAAATGAATATATTATTGGGAGGGCGGGAATGGAATTGGTTTTAAAAAAGATATAAATACTATTTTATTATCATTACAAAACATTGTTTGAACTCAGTATTGGATATAAATAATTTTATTTTTAATGTTGAGTTAGTCTTTTTACTGGTATAGACAAATCAGGTTTACAGTTGTAACATTCCACTATCAGTTCTCAAAACTTACAATACATACGGAAATTATTAATATAAATTTTGTACAAGCACTTATAAACATTCTTATTAAAATTAAGTTCGACGCATGACTCGTTATTGTAAATATTATTATTGTATTAAAAATTATAATAGAATTTTTGAAAAATTACAGTATTTAGTATTGACTTGATAATTTTTTTTTTTTTATTTAGGCTTAAAAAACAAAGCAGGATGGTAATGCAGCTTGATTATAGATGATGGTATAATATTATATTATTTGAATAGAATGTTCGTTATAAACTATACCAATTTATAAAGTGTATACACCACATTTAATTTAAAAATGCTATATATTAATAAAAACATAATTGTTCATATTGAAATGCATATTATTCAACTCAGTTTTTGAATAATTTATATAAAATAATGTGTAAAAAATACAAATGCAAAATGTGATTTAAAAGTATCTATGTACATATTTAAATATAAGATATCATAACATCACTTTTATCAAAATGTACTAAAATTTGAATTAAAATAAAAAAATACTTGTATTTTTAGTTTAACATACCTACATGTCATAATTTTATAACACCGCTATTGCTCTTCTGCAATCATACATTTTGGGGTGTTATTTTTACTATTAGTCTGTATTTACCGTACATATTATTATTAATTCATGACAAAACAGAAATATACGATTATAACTTTATCACTAACACTGTGACTACTTCCATTATCTAGTTCGCTATTTCGTAAATTATTTACTTAGAGAAAGAAATGATCATAATAACCATGGTGCAAAACCAACTTTATAGTAGTGAACGGCTATCATCCGGTTTTTATTTTTTCATGCCATATGAAATAGTAAAAGTCCATTCTCTTATTTGTGGAAATCGATATTTTCTTATTAGACTGGACTTGTCGTAACTGACGTCTAAATTAATAATTAATATCATCTTTCAGTATTATATTAGTACATAAAATTGAGTTTTCAATTGAAAACATGGTCTTAAGTTAGGTAATAAGTTTTCATGTTTTGGCAGACTAGTCGAAACTTTCAAAATAAAAATTTTAAACGTTTATAAATTGCTAATACTAAGAGTTATTAAGTAGCTATATTAAATAATAATGCGGTATTATAGAAAAAAATCATGTTTAATAATAATTAACTATAGTTGTATAAAAGGTATAAATTATGAATACAAACATAAAATATTATGTTTATATTATATCTATATGTAATGCAATTATACAGCAATGAGCATATATTAGTTAGATAGGTAGTTATAATACTGAAGATGGTTTTATCACAACACAAAATTTGATAATTAATGGTTCATATTCATTCTGAATTTGCTTTATTTAAATATTTGAATACTAAATGAACAGTGAAACTTCATATAATGAAGTATAATGGCCAATGGGCAACAAAAATTATTATTGTACTGTCATAAACAAATTCGTTAAATATAATTAGATAAATTTGGTTTAAAATTTTGTTGGATGGATTATAGTTTTCAAAGTGGATATTAGGTAAAATAAATTAAGTTATATTAGGTTCTGTATAATTTGAGTGTTCTTTTTAGGAAATCATATTATTTCAAAATGTTGTGTAACTATCCAGTTATTACGTAGGTATTCATACAAATTTATATATTTTAAATAGGTTCAACTCAACACAACATGCGTTTAGTATAAATATTATAATGTTATAGGTTGTATTATGTATTATATATTATTAATAAACCTCAATGACATAAAAACGGAGAAGTTGGTCCGCTCTAAAGTAGGTTTCAAGTATACTTCGTCATTTAAATGTATACAAGTAACTGTATGTGTAGTAAGTGTATTAAATTTGAATTCAATTATAAATAGTATCTTGAATACTAAATAAATAATATAACATCCATATGATAATTTCATATATATTTTTAAATATTCTAAGAACATTTTACGAAGAAAATTTTTTTTTTTATAGTATTATAGTTTGTATTATATTTTACAGCTATTTGATATAATACTATTATGAAAATTGTCAATTGGTTACATTTTATGCGGTAGAGTTTGACAAAGATAATGCCATTAAAAATAGAAATGCACAAAAAACAATGAACTACACTAATTTAGAACTTAACTTAACATGTATTTTATCATAGGTAAAAAATTATGGAAATTAACCAAAATATATTACTATATTGGAAAATTTTAGATAATTATTGAATCATTTATGTTATTGCTCAAGTAGAAAATAAAATCGAAGTAGATAACAGTAGTATCAGAAAATGCATTAATAATAAAAATGATTATATAACTGAAAAAATATATGGGATTTAAAACAATAAATTTATTATATCTATTATTATCTATTTCTAATATTTTGAAAGAAAATGCAACTTATCAGAATAATACAATATCTAAAAACTATCTACTAATGATATGGATCATATAAAGTTTACACCCATGATTTACATAACATGTAATCTACATAATTTGCATTAGGTACAATAATAAATCAATAAATAATTTATGTTCATGGCTAAGAAACTGATTATGTGATAGAATTTATTTTAAAATGATAGTCTAAATAAACCAGTGATTTCAATTACTATCTATAAAAAAATTGAAATTTTTTTTTTATCAAATGTAAGCAAGTAATTTTTATAATAATGGTGATTAATGGTTTTTAAAATACAATTGTTACAGATACTTGTTATATAGCCCTTTTTATAAAATTCAAAATAATGTTAATAGTTTAAAATATATTTTCTGTTTTAAGGATATTTTGTTTTAGGACTAAAAATTATTAATATACCAATAAGTAGAGCCCGGATTTATAGGTTTTTGCATATTTTTTCCTTTTAACTTTTTTATATTTGTGTTAATAATCTCCACGAATCATACTAATTGGAATTCACTGCTAA
>VUJU01005459.1:0-13730 GCA_009835225.1 Aphis craccivora
ATTGTGTGTGACTCGTCATTATAATCGTATTATAGTCGTGCAACAACCGACAGAGAGGCGAGTCTATTCGTTTGGAGTTTAAGGTACTTTAAACAGTTATTTATAAATACCTACCATTTCATAGTACTATAATATAGATATTAATTAATACTTAATAATTATTATTATTACCTTTCATTCGATTTTAGCAACAATCTAAGTATAAAATTGCAAGTCCAAAACTCCAAATGTTCAATGTCCATCAAATTTTATCTTATCTATAAACTATATTCTATAACATATATATATATTTATTTATATTATCTATCTTATCATGTAACACAATTATTAAGATGGATCATAAAATAAATAAATCCTCCTTGCAAATAATGTATTATATTACTATTAATTTATATCATAGCACTATAATATTAACAAAAATCTTAATAATATGATAAAAATGTAACTATTATAAGATTTTAATATTAAATAATAATAATATGCTGTAAGGTCCAGCTCTCACTGTTCTCAGTGTGTCCAAACAAAGAAACAAAAAATTGTAAAACTATGTTGTGTTTGGATGATATTTTTTGTGGGAAACTGAAAATACGGCTCATTCTAAAACCACAGATTGAATAAAATTTATTTAATCTGTGCTAAAACTAGAGAGCCTAAAACCAACTCCAACAAAATTTAGAATATAAAATTATAATAATATTAATAATACAATGTATGCGACTTAAATGGACACCCACAACCCACTGTGGCTGGTGACTGAACATTTATTTACCCCTGGAAAATTAATATTAACTTATAATTTAATAAATATACCTAAACCGACTAAAGAATTAACCAACGAAAAAAATAAATTGTTAAACTTAATTTGGATAAAATGAATGAAACAAATAAGTGTGCAGCTCTTCTTTACTAACACTCAATAATACATTCTTTTTCTATTTTTTCCTGTACTTATTAAAATGTACCTATTTTAATTAACTATATTCTATAATATACCTACCATTACAAAAATACTAATTAGATATACAAATAATAGCATATAATTATAGAGTATGCATATTTATATGATGAAATAACGTTGTACTTCTATTAAGCTTAAATTTAATAAGTCATAGTTAACTTAGTCATAATTTCCATTGCTAAATATATGTAATTTCGTTCATTTTTGAACTTCAGATGTCTAAAAAAAAATAATTATGTTTATAGTTGTTTAGATTTTTTAGTTCCAAATGTTCCAATATTGTACTTATGAGGAAAATTATATTAAATTTTCAAATCTTGGCTATAAAAATAAAAAAAATTTTTTACTATAAAATACCTATTAGTAGTTAGTAAATTTTCGTGATTTTGATAAAATTTTAAAGAATTTAAACTTAAAATTTAGAAAAAAATGCGCCTACTTACAAATGAAAAAATTTCAAAAGAGTGTAAAATGATAACATTATTTTTAACGTTTTCATCAGTTGAAGAAATACTTCATGAAATATTAAATAGCTTATAATAAAATCATGTTTTCAATGTTTTTTGAGATTCTTTTGATTTCTTATTTTGATTCTACATAATATATTCTACCTACTGTTTATAATACATACATCTATATTATTAATTTATTTCTGTTTGAAGTCGATATCCTACAACCACCTGCAACGATCTATTTAAATTTGTAATAATACATAATTTTGTAAACCTGTAAATATTTTTCTTTATATTATAGTATAAAACTATAAACTGTATGCTTTTTTCATTTTTTTCTTTGTGACTGTACAAAATGTTTTACTACCGCTTATAACAGTTTTATTTAATGTCGCTAAAAGGCACTAGCTGTACTGATAATTTATAGAAATAAAAAAATAATTTTATTTAAAAATATTTTGTTCTTGTAAAGAATTTGACTTTATTAGATTTTTATTTTGATCATAAACAATCTAGGTACGAATTAACCTTAGGCATACTTACCTGTAAGGTTATAATAAACAAAATATACGAATACAATATTTTGTAAATATTATTGACTTTAAAATATATATGAATACATATTATACAAAATAAAATCATATGATAATAATTTAATTAGCAATAAGTAATAACTATAGTAAATATATAGGGTATAGGTACCTACTACCTATTAATAACAATCCGTCTATTGTCTTTCTCTCTATTTTACTAAGTAATCGTATTGTTAGTTTAACAGTTAAATAACGTTTATTATGTATTATGGGTAGTACATTACTGTGTATAGTATACTGTATAGTATATTATCTATATGCATATAAGCAGAGTACTTTTTTTCACCATACATCATTCATTCTTTAAAAAGTATTTAAATTTAAAAAAATATAATTTTACAAAATGTTATTAGTTTTTTGTAATAATGGGTGTTCTTTGTCCTTTGATAATTTAATTATTTAGTATACAATGGACAATGTTTATATAAACTTACATTTTTAAAAATGATTTACAAATTTCAGAGAAAATATTGATGTTAAATTGATTATACTTAAGAATAAGTTATAATATTACATATAACATTCGTAATTAAAATTTATCAATATGAGAGTGGCTATAATCGGAGCGGGAGTTGCTGGCTTGGCTTCAGCTAGAAGATGTTTAGAAAATAGTTTTGAACCCATCGTGTACGAAAGGTCGAAAATAGTAGGTGGAACTTGGGTTTACGAAGAACGAACCGGAGTCGATGAATTTGGTTTGCCAATCCACACAAGCATGTATAAAAATCTAATGTATGTATTTATTATTATTTCGTATTTATATTATATATTGTATAGGTGTATCAAATTAGTTATACCTTACACCTATATAAATTTTTCAGGACGAATTTGCCAAAAGAATTAATGGATTTTCCAAACTTTCCTTATAAAGGTTTAGACAATATATCATTTTTGAAACCGTGGCAAGTGCAAGAATATATTGAACAATTTACTGAACATTTTGGACTCAATAAGTATATTCAAGTAAGAATTTTTTATTCGTTTATTTGAATTCAATAAACTTGAGGAGGACTAGGGGGAGGGTATGCAAATAGTATTTCATGCATACAATTGCTTAACTAGTTACTAGACTAACTAGACTATACTAGAGTATAGAAGTGTTTAAAGTGATCAGAATCTGCAAAATATTATATTATCTTATATAATTAACTATCGAGAGATTTTATGCTTTAGTGCATTTTCGTATAGAGTAATATTCCGATACTGCTCGGATATGCGGTCTACCGAATATCTGAGCAGCGATAAAAAAAAAACATTAAAAGATAAAATTGACCCAAATATAATTTGCTGTAATATAATGTATATCGTAGATATAGTTTTGTATTTTCCGTATTATCACTGATATACCACAGTGTGGTAGTGTATTTAATAAGCTTGTTAGTAATCGAACAGTCGTCGATCAGTAATCTAACCGTGTATTAGTGCATAATATCATCATGCAATTAAAAGAGTTCTATTCGACCGTCGCCTGTAGTGAAAAAAATGCCACTGCATTAACCAACCTGCAAGGGAGCATGGCTTATTAGACATTGCCAACGAAACTTTACCATGCCATAAGTGCGGTAGTGAAATGGTAAATAGTAGAAAGCGCAATCGCGGGGGTGAATTTCGTCCGGTTCTTCGGTGCAAAAAAATAAGGGTGCCAGACTTCGCGCAATGTACGACAAGGCAATACATTTTTTCACTATGAGGACTTGAACAACAAGTCTAATAGTAAACTAAAACTGACGGAAATATTAGAATTGGTTTTTTTTTTGTATTGGACATACCTTTAAGAACAACAGCCACCCTAACAGGTTACTGACTGGTTTAATATGTGTCGTGAAGTATGTTCAAGTATTATTCAAAAACGACCCCAAAAATGCTGGGAACTTCCTTTAAAGATGATTTATATCGTGATTTTTTGTAGTTTTGTAGTTTGGTGACTTCAGTTGAAAGATTAACAAACAACTGGCAGGTGACAGTGGAAGACTTGAAAACAAAAACATTAAAAACTGAATACTATGATGCAGTAATGGTATGTAATGGACATAACGCTTCGCCTTTTATTCCGGATATTCCAGGGAAAGATGATTTTGAAGGCATACAGATACACAGTCATGATTATAGAATACCTGAACATTTTACAAATATGAATGTTCTCATAATTGGTAGTGGTCCCTCTGGCATTGATATTTGCTCGGATGTATCTAAAGTTGCAAATCAGGTAAACGCAAACTGCCTTTTATAAAATAGTAATTACATTAAATAAAATAATACTTAAATCAAACATACAAAATACAATATCAAATACGTTTAAAGAATTGCAAAACAGTACATTATAAGACTAAATTTCATTCCTATAATGTACCTACCTATATAGGTAAATATACAAGTACACGTATTTAGAGTTTAATTTATAATATATTTCATCATATTTATTATTACAGTTTTAGGTATATAATCAATTTGATTCCCTAAATATTATTAGTGAAATATTTACTTGTAATTGGATATTTTTCACGGGTAAGGCTAATATTTAATTATATACTTAGATGTAGCCAAGGTTTATTTTTTTGTTAGAATTTAAAAATAAAAAATTGTTTGGAAAAGTTATTTTTAAACAAAAGATTTGTAGGTAGGCCCGGGGTTATACAAGGCCTACCCACTAGCTACGTTTAGCTTCCCATAAAGTTGTATAATTTCGGATGTGTTTATTATATTGCATTCATGTTGGTATTAAATAAATCAAGTATACTAATTACTAGGTAGATAGTAGATAGATACCATTTAAAAATTTCGACATAATCATATTTTATAATGATAAAATTATATTCCTGTATAAGATATAATAATATACTTATAATAATTATACATTTATACTATACATATGCCTAATGATTTGCGAAGACGTGAAGTGGTATCAAAGGAAGTTCTTTTCAAATCGAGCTTCATGTTTTTTTAAATATTATGTCATCACGACTTTTTATTATATTATTATATTTAATTCAGAGGCAATAATTAAATTTAAATTTTTATATATAAACAAGAAAAAAACAGTAAAAATTAATTTGGATGATTATAAATTAGTAGGTACATAACTATAATATTATGTACTTCACCATTTCACATGAAATATTACTTTAATAATTCATTGATAAAATCAAAGATTAATTAACATCTACCCATGGACCGTAGTCTACCTTAAATTATAATAATTACTATATAACTTTCAAGTTTCAAGTACTAAATATGTATGTATATGTTTACGTAGATTAATTAACTTGATAATATTTTATAAAACAATGTTGATTTATATAATGAAGTGTGAATGAGTCTGATTTCCCCCCCATTTTTCGCTTACAGGTTTATTTTAGTCATCATAAGCCTGAATTAATCGAGAAAGAATTTCCAAAAAATGTTGTACATTTACCAGACGTTGAGTTATTTTCTAAAAAATCTGTTTGTTTTAAGGATAAAACTAAGCAGACTTTGGATGCTGTAATTTATTGCACAGGTAAATGCTTTAGAATTATTATTTTTTAAAGAATTGCCGCCTATCATGATACAAATATATGTACAAACTACAAATGTTTAATGGATTTAAATGATTTATAAATATATATATTATATATATTTATAAATTTATAATTTAAAATTTTTATTAATGCAGAAACAATATTCAAGCACAATAAATTTATTATGATTTAAGAATATTTAAAACTTACGTAGTTATACCTATATATATAAATCTATCTTTATAGTTGCTTATAAAAATAAAATATACCTATATATAAAACTATTGTCAGGTATTGTCTGATATTTTAGGATTCAAAATTTCGTTATCATTTTTGAAACCTAGTTGTGGAATTAATGTTTTGAACGACAAATTGATCACTCCGCTTCATAAAAATATCATCAATATGAATAATCCTACCATGGGTTTTATTGGATATTTGAATATGACTTTCGTGTTCCGGATATTTGACTTACAGGTACCTACACTTTTAACTTTATTATAATTAACTATATAATATTAGGTATATAATATACTTGTTCTGGATATATATAGTTTAATGACGTATTTATAAAAATTCGGCCCTGATGCTGAAAAATTATTTAGCTATTTCAAAAATGCATTGCAAAAACTAAAAAATTTGAATCGAATGACATAGAAATTGTGGTTGTTGGACACATATATGGCTTTCCTTATTTTAATGATATAGGATACTGTTATGATGTATTAAATCAATATGAAACCATTCAGAAATGAGTTCTAAGCTCTGTTACAACTAGTTTGAAAATATGTTGGTGAAAAACAGAAAAACAAAATACTTAATTATACGATTATAGGTCTATACAATTATATTATTTCTTTTGGTTTGTAAAATGAAAAAAGCGAGTAAGTGGGTACCGCTCTGCTSTACATTAGATGACGAATGGATCATTATTATATGTATTCTAGGAGTGTTAAATTTGAATCCAATGATAGATATCATTGTATACGAAAAACGRTTCTGAACRAAGATGATTTGTCAGCGTAGGATATAATTTCCAGTGGTTGGTGWAAAAGGTGGTTTATGTTTTAATTGCCTGAATACACCAAAATTTAAGTTCTTTTATAATTATTGTAAGCTAAACTTATGAAAAACCTTGTATTAAATTTTCAATTCTTAGCTACTTATACAAACATTTTTATGAATAATACCTACAAAATAATTTGCAAATATTCAGGAATTTGACAAATTGTTGTCAATATTTGAACTTCAAATGCTAATAAAAAAAAATTGTGCCTATGAATTCTTATAATTTTTTAATCACTATTAGAATAACTTATGAAGAACTTTGAAATGAATTTTCAAGTACTTCATTGGGCCAAAAAAATTTTCAGAAAATTTGAAAATTTCAGTTGTCTATAAATAGCTCTTTTATTAAATCATATGTAAAGAAAATGCCGATCTAAATAACTGGTAAAATTTTCAAGTATCTATACGACTTATACTTTTTGAATAATAACAAATATTTAAAATCGTTTGAGGATAAATCGTTATCATTACGCTATTTCGTAAAAATTTAAAATTCAAACTCACTTAAAATTTTTCCTATAACTATGATTCGAGTTTTTTCTATAGTTACTTGAAGAAAACTTATGGAAAACTTAGTGTTGAATTTTGAATCCTTAGTTATACTACATGTCTACTAAATAATCATTTTCAATTATTTTATAGACATTTAATATTAATTTCTAATTTAATTTCAAAATATTAAAGTTAAATAATTCAATCAATAGGTAATATAATTAATATAATTATTTTTATTTAAAGAATTTTATTTGTTTCAGGTTCGATATTATTTGGAATTTCTTCGTAAAAATTGTTTATCCAGGTTGGATAGTACGGTGACGACGATGACTCCGGTCACCACACACTTTTTAGGCCAAAACATGTTATACTACTGCAAATCGTTAGTATCAGATGAAAATAAAGTCGAACCAATTCCATCAATATATTTTGAAATTTATATTGGATGTCATGAACTTAAAGAAAAGTATTTCAGATCATATCACTCATCGGTCTTTAAAATTATCAACAATGATGAGTATTTAATTGAATTCGATGCAGAAAATGTAAAAAATAAATAAAGTACGAACGTAAATACTAAATATTTATATATAATAGGTATAATTATAGTTTATAAACATTAAAATGTTATGGTAAAAACACAAAAAAGAT
The DNA here is from genome assembly GCA_009835225.1 of Aphis craccivora. NCBI lineage: Eukaryota > Metazoa > Arthropoda > Insecta > Hemiptera > Aphididae > Aphis > Aphis craccivora. Next base: position 7,715 of record VUJU01005459.1, read on the forward strand.
TGTATTGATGAGCTTATTATTTTATCGTTGTTTAATTAATGTTGTATTATTGTAGTATATTTTGTATAATAATAGGTACTTAATAGTACCTATACCAGCAGGGATGTCAAATCTATGGCACGCGAAAAATTAAAATAGCTTTACTATATTATATTATACTATATAATTATATAATATATAAAAGGTAAAAATATTTTGATCATAAGGCTTTTATCAGTCAATATTGAATATAATATTTATAATATTTTTCATGGCACACTCAAAAAAAAAGGTAATTTTTGTCACCTAGTGTTCAAAAGGTTTGCCACCCCTAAGCTATATCTTAGTACATCTATACATCTATATTTGTTGATGCAATCATTAATATAATATATATATATTTATATATAGTTAAATATTTATAACAGATGTAAAATTTTAACAGACATAGTTAAATCATTTTAACTACCTACTCGCATATTTTTTTTATTTACAATTAAAAAAAGTATTTACTATTTTTAACCAATAATTTTTAATTTTTCCACTAGAATAAGTGTTTATTTTGTAACTATGAATAAAGAAAAACTTTATTTCTAATTGGTAAATCGAATCTTTAATTTAAAAATTAACCAGTTGTTAATTTTTATGGCCTATGTACAATTATAGAATTGATTTGATTGAACAAAAAGTAATTTGTGATATTTATTATTTATCTTCATATCATCTATCTCTACAACGATAAATATACATCTCAATTTTCCTTAAATTATTTATGTCAATTAGCCTCAATTATTTTTTTTGAATAATAATTGACATTATTGATGTCAATAAAATCTGGGTATTTAATTTACATAATATTGTTGTATAAATTATAATTTACTTATTAATTATTCCTAAATACTATTGTTTTTATTGTAATAACTTGTAATTTGTTATTGTAGTAATATTATACAAGAAAATAGATTATTTATTTTTAATAACTTGAAAAATTACTTCAAACATACGAATTTAGTATAATAGTGTTTGATAACACATGAGGTGGAGGGATTGTAAACCTCAAATCATATTTGAATTACAAAGTTTGATGTACACTATTTTGGTTTTACCCGAAATAATGGATAACATGAGATAAATGTGAAGGCGCATAATTGTGTTGTGGCCAACATAAATGTTAATTGAGGTACGTTTTGTCGACTTATTCCAGACTCCAAAAGCTAACTTACCACAGCTTTCACTGGGTAGGCACGTGTGCTGAGCTATCGACACATTGTACAACCATATATTTATTATATACTAATTTAAAGGCCAAAAATAATTCTTTTAACAATTCTTTACCATAATTTTAGAATATACCAGATTATTCTGTAGCATAGGCGATTAAATCCCAATGTTTATCAAATCAATAACGTTTATACCTATCTCAAAAACAATATATTATTTTGATACTATTCGTATTACAGCGTCATATTATAATATGTTACAGTCATATACAGCTGGGTGCAAGGTAAGGTGCAACATACGAAAACAATTGTAGGTGTACTGTGTAAATAATATTAAAGGTGATATGCGTATTGCCGTCGTTGCCGTCCTGTGTGTAGCGATATTTGGGTCGTTGCCCGCCATCGTCGCAGTACCCGTCGTAACTATCACAATTGACAAAACGTCATCGATCGCTGGCCCGATCTTTCGAACTCAGCCTGCACCGCAGCCTGAATCCCGTTATCCTGATAACCCAACTGCGGTCGTAGAAACTGATTGCGATGCGACGGATCTCCCGCAGCAGCTGCAACCGAGTACACAGCCGCCGAATGACGCGAACCTCCCTCAGGAGGAAATACATTCTGCGTGTACGAACAAGTCAGAAACAGACGACGCATCGTGTGCCCAGTGAGTTTGTGACTATAGACAATAATAGTTATAAACAACAGATCGTTAACTTCTGTCATCTACTATTGTTATCAATGATGAAAACATTTAATACGAATATCAAATATGTATAATCAATGCTATAACAATATTAGTAATATCTCTGCAGCTATGAGTGAAGTATTATATACGAATACATTAAAATATAAACTTGATAGCGTTGTACTTCGGTAAAAAACTATTCGGAAAATTTTCCGAATCGTATAGCTTTCAATGATCATTTACATTCACCATTACACCAATTTAAATATTGTTTTACATTGACCCACGAGTATACTATTTACAAACGTCATCTGAGTTATTATCTACGTCCTACGCTATTTATTTATGATACATACTTTATATACTTTTCTTAACTTACTCTTTGAAAGGGTTATATTAAATCTATACAATCATTTATCAGCTAGGGTACTAATGCAGTACTTGTACTACTCTAAACATTTTTTTCTATTTGTGTCACTGCAGCTGCGGACATATTATATCTTATAAGTCATCACAGTTTTAAGAGCCGGTCCACACTAAGCACTATCCATTTGTAATATATCTCGAAAAATGTATTGTCATTTGTCGGGTAGACTATTCATTTTTGACGGTATATCTAGGATACGACTTATATGTCCACCCACCGTTAAAACCAACGTGTTATTCGTTGAATAATCCATATCCCGTACCCGTTCATCATCAATGTGTTTCATTCTTATTTTTTAACGGATCCGTTTCAGGATGGACCAGTACTTAATATTTACATAATAACTATCAGCGCGTATCATGGCGTTATGATGGCTTACATCCGGTCGGACATCAGTATAGTGCTAGTGCATACCTACTGTTCATAATGGTGCAGGGGGACCCGGGGATAAAATACACACCCTGATTGTCAACAAAATAAATCAATGGTGATCGGAATCTTACGATTCGTCGAACCTATTTATTATAATTTGTTATACTATACGAGTGGGTATGAAATATGAAGCGTAATATACTAATATACTTACAACTTACAATTCAAACATGTCGACAAACAATAATAATAATTATAGACTTATAAAAAGACTAATAAATATTTTTTGTAATAATAATTGCAGATATAATAACAAAGATGGCGAAGACTTTGAAAACGACTACATTATGTTTTTCTCTTGGATACCAATCATTTTTTTACTAATGATAGTATTGTTTGCGTATTCGGATCTTAAATTTTTTTGTTCATCAAGAATGAAAACAGATTCTGTGGAAACACTGTGTTTGCAATCGAGCAATTCTCGATATACCTAATTTTAATATACTATACAATAAAAATAATAATAAAAAAAAAATCTGCGGAAACAGACAACAGTGTGTGCTTAGTGCTTACTGTAAATTGTTTGTATAAGGAATTCAATTTCTCGATGAAATGAAAACGATTATACTCGCCATATAAAATAATTGTAATTTAAAACGATTGGCTGTTAACTTTCATCTAACGCCACGGATTATTTTTACCGCTGTTTTCATCTTAAAAATTATTTAATTATTTATAAATATTTTTTCTTTATAAATAAACGATTTATAAACAGTTAATCGGGAATTTTTCACATACAATACACTTTACTATAATTATATTAAACACGTGCTAAAAAATCAGTTCAGACAAAATTATACCTACATAGTTTTTGACTTGGTTGGAGGATGCAAGGAGAAAAGGACTTTTCTTGTAATTATCTTTTTTTTATTATATTAATATACTTTATATTTTAGTTCCGTTTAATAGAAACATAAATATATTTTCTAATTATATGTAATTTTATGCATAGTTAATATTCAAAATATAATTTTTTATGTTAATAAAATAATAACATAATATTATAAATTATTATCTTACTGCATATTATGCGAAAAAAAATGTATTTATCAGAACTCCTTACAAGAGTTCTCTAGGCAAATAAATATGCAGTATTGTTGTTATCACTTTAACAGAAATTGTTTCAAGTCTCAAGTGATAAATAACAGGAATTATGTTTACATTTTACAAGTAAAATATATTGTATATAAATATATAATTACTATAATAATTATCTTACTCAGTAGTATTATTTATTTTATATTTTTTAAATTTTTTTACTTATAGAAATAGCAGTGACATACTTACATAATTATTTTTGTTGTTTTATGTATAGATATACTAATATATTATATACACTTATTTATTTTTTTCAGTTTGTTACCTACCTTAATAAATATTATACATTCATTTTTATAAACTTAAAGATTTTATTTAGTTAGAGCTTTTATAAAAATAATATTGTTTAGTACTTTTCTTTTTATAAAATATTTAGTGTTTAATAAATTTAAATAACATGTCTTCTACAACATCCGGTAAAACAACTGATGACGTAGGGTCAGTTGTTGCGTTGCGTGTAGCTCTCCAAACATTGGCAGAACGTTGTGAAAAGTTACAATCTCGTTTAGATGTAGTCGAAAAAGAAAATGTTACTATAAAAAGTCACTGTACCTGTCAAACAGCCAATAACAAATCTTCAGAAGTTAATGTTCAAGAGTTATCTAGTAAAAAGCAACAGTTGGTCGAATATTTAAAAATAGTTACTAATGAAAATCGTACATTGTGGACAACATTGTCAACATTAGATAATCCTGCAGTTCAATCAAATGATAAAATCAAGCCGAAGAACTCATTAGCCATCATAGATAACTATTTAAAATATAATGGTACGAGCAAATAATTTTGTTGATTATTGAAATAACTTTGAATAGGTATCTGTGTAATATATGGCATATATTCTCATTAATTTGGTAAAATAAATAGGTAATTCTATAGATTTTTAACATCTATTCAATTTGATTTTATATATTTCATTCATACTTATCACTTATAATATTACACTTCAATTATTTACAATTTGCATTTATTGATTTTTTAATTTCCATTATAGTTTAATAAAATATTTTAAATGTTGGGTATAATGAAATAGTAGATAATAATATTATATAAAACAATAAAACATTTATAATTTCTCTGTACAAAAATAATTGTTTGAATTTTCTTTGTACTCCTAGAACCTTTTTGTTTAACATACTTTTAATATTGTTCTGTGACATCAATAATGATCCAACTATCCACATATTATTAAGTGTATAAATAGTATAATTGAAAATTTGATGATTCTTATTAGTTATTAATTAATCATTTTTCAACTTTAATCTGCTATATATTAAAATAACAAACTTATTTAAGGTACCTATTCATTTAGTTGTTGAGCTTAAGTAAATTAAAAAAATCATCTCATTGATTGAACTTTGACAATGTCTAGATTAATTTTAAAATAGTTATAATATTGAATTACTTGTTAAATCATTTATAATTAAATAAATAAATATATATATATTTTTTTTTTAGATGTTGATTTCAAGATGAATTCTAATTGCATTATGGTATGTTGTACATATATGTCAATAATTAAAGTTTGAATTTAGTACTGGCATTAAAGTATATTTTACCAACTGGTTCAATTATTAAATTATTATATACACAATACGCCTTCATAACCACTACAATTTTTACATTATATCAACTTACTACAAGCTAGCATAAAATATGTGCCAAACTTAGTTTGCCAATACACATTATAATAATGTTAATAATTTTCCCATTCTAAATTCCCCAGTTATATTGAACCAAATGGATACTATTTAATGCTATTTATATATGATATTAATATATTATTATCTACCAACATTTTTGCTAACTGATAATATATTTATCATTTATTTAGTTTTTAATTTTATTTTATTGTATCAAATTTTTATCATGCATTTTAAAATCTGCTTATAAAAATTATATAAGAACATTTCAATATTTATTAGGATACCGATGATGATTTAATAAGTCTTCAGTATAGTTCAGATGATGAATCTTGGCCTATGTTATTGTCTGAACTCAATGCATATAAAGAAAAATTAACCTTAGCTAAACATTTACTTGCTGATCAAAATGATTTGATTTTCAATGTCACTTCAAGATTCAATCTACTTGTTGAGGGTAAATCATATTAATTTTGTTTAATTTTCATTTAATGTTTACTAGTTTACTTCTTATTTAAATTAGAGGTGGGTC
>VUJU01005461.1:0-13725 GCA_009835225.1 Aphis craccivora
TGAAAAAAAAGTGATTACTTATAAAAAACTTATTACAATAGTGATAATGATAATTAACCATGTAGTTTGCAATTAAACAGCAGGAACAACTAGCTGTTAAAATAACCCGGAGGATTAGACAAAAAACCCATAGGTTACTTTTAAAAATTGTTTGGTAAGAAACATATATTCTAAACCTATAGGTTTATTATACATTAACCTAAGGGTTTATTTTAACCGTGAGATGGTAAGAACGGCCCTAAACATACCTAATACGGTTGCATCAGGCGCAGCAGCTAAAGCTATAAGTCTTTCTTGCGCTTTACCTTCTTTGTCAACAAATCGAATTATAAATGTATACTGTTCTACATTTGAAATGTCAGTTGTAGTGTCTATTATAACAGAGAATTGTCCAGATATTTTTATATCTTGTAATATCTTTGAACGAACCATATCAAACATTATATTTAACAACACATTTTGAGATATGTTAGATAAAAAAGTTACACGATTATGGGTTCCTTTTGAACTAATTTGATCTAAATATGATTTAAGAGGTGCATGGTATTCGACAATAACTTGATCAACTCTAAAAAATTACCTCGATTAGTTGAATCAATCTTTTCATTATGACCTCTAAGAGTAATTTTTTTCTTGCCGTAAAAAGCAGAGCTTCTATAACTGATTTTAAAATTTCACGGTTTTCAGCAACTTGTCGGTTTTTAGATTCTATCAAGTTTGTATCAATACGTACATTGTTCATGTATAAACCGCGGGCAATTTCACTCTGTATGTGATCTGGTGACACTACGTGCTGTGTTATATTTCTACTAATAATTTTATAGTCATTAGACCCATTTATTGCTAAAAAATGTTGTTTTGCTATTGGTAAACCAAAAAGCTTACAAGTATAGCAATAATATCTATCCAGTGATATTGAATATGATATCCAAGTTCGATTAACAAATTTCCCATTAGCAAGTTTTTTATAATAAGATGCATGAAACAATCTGACATGTCCTTTTGAATTTATAGAAGAGCTAGGAAAAGTATTATCTTTTAATTCAGATGGCAATGGTTGACATGGAACTTGTAATGAAAAATGATGAAGAAGTTCAGATGACAACTTTTTGGGCCAAAGAGCTGGATCATTTTGAAGTACTAAAAATAAAAATATTATATTTAGTATTATAGGTACTTATTAGTTAGGTATTACCTATTGACTATATTGATTTGGTAAAATCTAATAAATTAATAAAGATTTTCACAACTTGTATAAAATGTGTTATTTTTGAAAAATATAGTCACAAATCTATTTCCGGGAGGAAGTAATGCGCAAGCAGTCCCCTGCCGGTCGTCGATACCACCCGAAAAAAAAAGTCACAAATCTATTAAATTATAAAAAAATTTAATTACTAATTAGCCATTGGGTTATATTAAAATAGTATACCAATTTTTAATTTATACCTATTAAATATTTTGATTTAATAAATCATTTGATGACAAGTTGACTAGCTAATAAATTAAGATACCTCAATTTATTTACCAATTATTGTTTTTAATTAATGAAACAATGATGATTATTATTATTATTAAAATACAATTATTTTATATAATTACCGGGACTGGAAGACAGGTATCAGGGACAATTGGTTCTTCAATTGTTACATAACCATTTCCAACATCATTATATATTACTTCTGTAATAATACAAATAGGCTATTTAAGGCTAATGATAATTTAATTAAAACAAATTCTATATTATAGATTTATAATCAGAGCAAAATAAAAATTAATTAATTTTTTACTTTACTAGCATTACATATTTTAGCATTTAAACTTTAAACTATTAGGCATAGTTAATAAAATAGGTATGTTCATGAATCATAACTAATAAGTAATGATGGTTATTTTATTGAAAGAAAATTATTTTATATAATTACCTGGGATTGGAAGACAAGTAGAAGTAACAAGGATAATCGGTTCTTCATATGTTGTATTTTTATTTTCAATATCGTCATTTTTCATTACTTCTATAATAGTTCAAGTAGGTGTTTGAAAATTAAAATATAATTAGCAATCTATGTTATAGATAGGTAGATTATTATTATTTAATACAAAATTAATAAGTCTACATCAAATTAATATAATATACTCAACATAGCAAAATACTAAAATCCTATTCAATTAAATGATTTAATTGACAATAAATTCAAACAATATTTCATTTTTACTAATTAAAAGTTTATTTTCCCATAAAAATGGGTACCTATTGTTTTAAATAAAAATAAAAATACTCAAAAAGAAGTAAGTATACCTACATTATGAAAATACTACTTACCCAAATCTGCAGTGTAAGGACCATCAAATGTAGATTTTTCGGGTATTTTTTTTTTTTTGTATTCATTTGAGGACGTTGTAGGTCTTATACTCTCAACTTCCAAAGTATCGCTGTTTGTATCACCTTTCGTAAATAGAAAATTTGTTTAATATTATTAGTTATAAAAATAATATAATAGAATAATAAAAATAATAGAGTAGGTAACTTACATTCTGATATTCTGGTAAAATCTTTACATATTTTTTTGGATTGAGGTAAAGTAAAAAAATTCTTGATAGTTTGATTTTTTCGTTGTAGCTTTACGAACGGGGCAAGCATTTAAATGGCGAGTCCAGATCACATCATTCATAAGACAACGGTTTTTATTACAATCACATTTCATTTTCATTAGAAGACATTATTTAAATGATTTAAAAACATTAAATTAATTAGGTACCTAGTAGATTCGTATTACTGACCGATTTAAAGTGTCATACACATGTCACACAACAAAAATAAAATCAAATTATTTAAAACTCAATACCTAGTTATAAATCATAATAAACACAATAGTCGGCACTCAGCAGTGTTCAGTAATCGGCCGTGTGATTTCAGACTTCAGTATAGCCACGATGGTCTAAGACCAATACCTCGGAATTCGGATACCTAGTATGTCTGTTAGTGATATAGGGAATACAAATGAAAGATGGTATTACATTATTTCAATTTTATTTTAAGCTATTTTTAGACAGATTTCAAAAATATTTTTCTATGGAACGGTGAAGATGACGACGCGCGACGGTGTACATTAACATCATATTATTGGAATTATTTTTATTGTTAGATAATCAATAACATTATTTACCGAATATTGATAGTGAGTACTAAACGGACTGGACGACCGGGATACCGGCATATTTCCCGGTGGACTGCTGTTCGTATACTTTTATTAATATAATTACTGCGAAATTATGAGTTAAAATATTATCTAATAAGTAATAACTAATAAGTATGTTATATTATTAAAAATAAAAACTCAGATTTCTGATCATTTTAAAATGCGGGACCTGCTTGTGATCAATCAGTCCGGGCTTGTAAAAATGACAACTTATTGTTACAAGTTTAAAAATAGAATCGAAAAAAGTTATTACACTAGTCGTTATAGTATCCTACGGATAGGCGATGAAGGATAAAATAATAAATGTAGTCTGTAATCATCGTTGTTTTATATTAATTAATTTAAATATTAAAAAATTTAAAAACTTATTATGTTTAAATATATAAATATATAATATATATTTAAGGCCGTTGCCCGTTAGTATACTGAGGGCCTCTAAAATTATGATTTTCCGGGCTGTTTTTTTCTCCCAATTCGCCACTGAGCCACTACTAACTATATTGTAACTAGTAACTACTAACCATGATTGTCGTTATTCCGGTAACTCAACATTAAAATATACAATTATACAACTATGAACTAATTATATTTCAGATCATTATTGACCACCTATTGAGTATATCGTATATTATATTGAATTTATAACTAGGCCCTACTCTAGAAGATCCACCGAATACCACCCACCCCTCTATTAAAGAAAAATCTCAGAGGCAATTGCCTCTGAAACTATCGTTCACCACGCCACTGTATACATATGCACATTTTCTATTAGGTATAGGTATACTTAATATTATTATTTATTATACTTTTTTACTATAATATCTATATCTGTTTATATACTATAATACACATAACTTATGTAAAAAAATAAATATTTTGCAAATAAAATATTATTATTAATATAATACATCAAATAAAACAAAACAAAATATAATATTATTATACCTGTTGTAGTGATCAACCAAAAAAAAAAAAAAAAATCATACATTTTTTTCCTTTGTATAGTTACCTATTTAGAAACTACAAAAATATATTGATTAATTAAATTTTTTGATTTGAACCATGCTAACAAATAGTTGGTGATGTGTTGGGCGACTAATATTCAAAATAACGGAATAGATTACATCCCTGCAATGACGGGGCCGGGTCGCTGACATTGAAAAGGTGATTATTATACAGTATAATATCTAATAATATAATGTTATTATTTCGTATTATGATAAAATATACAATATTATATATAAAAATATATCTTATAACATCATGCATTTATACGTTTATTGTTTTTCACAGCTTATAGGATTCCACGAAAACGAGGGGCTGGCCATATACACATATAAGACTAATGACTCCCATGTGCATTCTGAATGCTGACCAGGGGATAATAATATCAAGATGAAACACATGTATATAGTGCATTATGATATACGAATATATATATATATATATATATGCACCATCTGTTTGTATAGGGTGCTATTTTTTTCGTCATCCACATGTAATAATTATAAAATAAGATTGGTACCATGTACTTTAATATGTTCCTTACATATTAAAGTTGCAATCGGACTTTCGTTCGGACTAGTCGCTTACTGTTTCTGTTTCGCTCCATTATCTATACTTTATAGCACGAATTGTTCAAAATGCAATGGTGTGTTGGCTGATACCGACTATGTTAAATGTTCAATTTGTTCTAAGCCATTCCATATTGCTTGTACATTTATCTCTGGTTTAACCGGCAATAATCTTGAAACTCGTTGTACTACGTGGCTGTGTACTGCTTGTGAGCGTTAAAGACTTGGAGTTAGAAAATCACCGGTTACGCAACCAGTTGTGGATACTGATTTCATGTCTTAAATTAATTACATACTTTCGACTGTAAATGATATTAAAAAATCGATTTCTAAACATGAAACATCGCTCTCGTCACTCAATATAAAATTTGACAATGTTTCTGTTCAACTACGGGACTTGGGGACTCGTACTTCAGTGCTCGAAAATAAAGTCACCCAATTAGAAAATCAATTGTCAGATACTAAATCTTCTAACTATTTAGCGGACGAGACTGTAATATCCGAAGTTATTGATCGTCAGGCAAGATCACGTAATTTAATTGTATTTAACGCTGCTGAATCAGATGAAAATAATGAAGATGATATGTCTATATCTATTCTACATTCAATAACACCCAATACTGCTCCTGCATTAGTCTCTAGACTAGGCCAAAAACAAGTAAACCTCGGTCAATTAAAGTTACTTTAATTGAGCCGTCCGATGTTTTTATTGTACTTAAAAATAAACACAAACTTCACACGTCTTCTACATACAGTTCCATTCGTATTTCTCCTGATCGTACCATTATGCAATGAAATCAACTTCGTGATATCATTGTGAAACTCGAGGAACGTAAAACATCCGGCGAAACCAACTTAGTGATGAAGTTTGTCAAAGGTGTACCGACCATTTCAAAAAACTAACTAACGGGCCAGTTCATAATAACCTTAATTTCTACTATCAAAATGTTCGCGGACTCAATACCAAATTAAATGTTTTAATGCGTAATGTATTTTATTGGACTATGATTTTATCGGCTTATCTGAAACTTGATTATCTCCTAATGTTCATACGTCTGAATTAGGTTTATCTAATTATAATACTTATTACTGCAGCCAAAACCAGAATACTAGCAATCGTTCTAGAGGTGGGGGTGTTCTACTATCAATTAATAATAAATTTCATTCACGTTTGTTACCTTTACCTATCAGCCCAGTTCAACATGTATTTGTCATAACTAAAGTAAACAATATTTATATTATAATAGGTAATGTTTATTTTCCTCCTAATACTGATATCTCAATTTACAATGCACATTTTAATATTTTTAATAATTTACTTTTAAAATTTCCATATGTTACTGACGTAATTATGGTTGGTGACTACAATTTTCCTAAACTTCAATGGCTTGCTAGTTCCATTGGTTTTTTTCCAAATCTATTGAACTTAAGTAACTTTTAATCAGATTTCTTATCAAATTTATCTTTTTTAAATCTTTATCTATTTAATAATGTTTCTAACAACACAGGTCCAATGCTTGACTTAGTTCTCTCGGATTTTGTTAATTTATCCGCAATTAAATCTGTAAATCCACTTATTCTGTGTGACATTTATCATTCGGGCTTATTAATTTATATTCCCATATTTATAAGTGAACCAATTAAATATAATTTCTGCATGTATAACTTTTATAATTGAATTACGCAGATATAACGTTTAGCTTAGCATCGATTGATTGGACTACTTTATTTAATGATCTTAGTATTAATGAAGCTGTAGACTTGTTCTATTATTTATGATATCATTGATATATTTGTACCTAAAATAATTAAACGTCAGTCTAACTACCCTCCGTTGTATAGTAAAAATTTAATCGAAACCATTTTTAAAAATAAAATCGCTCATAAAATGTTTAAGAATACGGGTTTGGTGAGTGATTACAATAACTTTTCTAATCTTCATAGTAGATGTAAGTTTCTCTCGAAAAAATATTATCTAAATAATATAAATAAAAATTCAAACTAATTTAAAAATCAATCCTTATTTATTTTGGAAGTTAGTAAACAGTAAACGTAGAAATAATTTTTTACCTGATTGAATGTATTTGAAGACAGATGAATTTAATACTCCTGATGATATTATTATTACTTTTGATTACTTCTCTAGTGTTTATGAAAAATACGATTATTTTAGTGTTAATTTCAAGCAGCAAACTCTTTCCAAAGTTCTTTCGTCTTCACTCCACTCTTGTTCAATCGATTTATTAGAGGTATTTGAAGCATTAGGTTCATTAAGTTCCAATTCCAGTCCTGGACCCGATTTAATTCCAAACATATTCCTAAGTGAATGTAAATTCGTCATTTCCACTCCTTTACATTACCTATTTAATTTATCTCTCTCCCTCGGCTTTTTCCCTGATAAGTGGAAAACTAGTTTTATTCGACCAATTCCTAAGTCTTCATCTGATCTATCCAACATTGAAAATTACCGTCCAATATCCTTGCTTTCTCTCATACCTAAAATATTTGAATCAATAGTTGCTAATAAGGTATTATCTGTTTTTAATCATGTAATCATAGATGATCAACATGGCTTTCGTCGAAATAAAAGTACGATTACTAATTTACTTAACTTTCAAAATTTTGTATCTGACGCTCTTTCTCGTGGATCGAATGTTGATGTCATTTACACTGACTTTACCAAGGCATTCGATAAAATTAACCATCAAATCTTATTTACGAAATTGAAGCAGATTGGTATCTGTGGCTCTTTTTTATCCTGGGTCATCTCTTTTATTGTAGATCGTCAACAAATAGTATCTTACAAAGAACACTGGTCAATTCCAATTCATGTTACATCGGGAGTTCTTCAAGGGTCTCATTTAGCACCAATATTATTCCTTATTTTTATTAATGACATTAATTTCCTTAATTGCACTAAATTAATGTTTTCTGATGATATGAAGATATTCCGTATAGTTGATAATCAGAATGAGGCTGATTTACTCCAGCTCGATTTAAATACTCTCTATGAGTGGTGCAGTAACAATAATTTTACTCTTAATACTAAGAAATTCCAGATAATGACATTTTCCAGAGCTCAAGTAATTTCTTCATTTGATTACAACCTCAATGGTGAACCACTACTTCGGACTATGGAGGCTATTAAAGACCTTGGCATTTATTTTGATCCGAAACTTAAATTTGACTGTCATATTACCGATGATTCACTAGCTTTAAAGTCCATTTACTGTAGTTTGGTACGCTCTATTTGCGAATATGGCTCAATAATTTAGTCTCCATATCAATCGTAAGCAAGTCCTTGAAAAAATTCAGCAAAAGTTCTTACGTTTTCTTTCATTTAAATGTTCTATAGAGAGAGAACCCCATTCTTCGTACACTCTACTACTAACAATTCTTAATCTCGAAACACTTGAACAACATCGTTTGTGATTAGATTTGTACTTTTCGTATAAACTTTTTTCTGGAAATGTAGATTGTCCTGAGTTCCTAAGTCCCTTCTTCTTCCATACCCCTACTCGTAACTCCCGGTCTAAAAACATTTTTTATCTAAACACTGAAGTAACTAATTATGTGAGCAATACTCCCCATCATAGAATTATGAAAACTATAAATAAATAAATATTGATCTGTTCATATCACCAAACTTCTACTCATTCAAAAATTATTGTAATTTCTTACTTCGTAATTCATAGCTATAAGTATATTAAATAATAATTAATATTGTACTTTATTGTTTTTTCTCTTTAATTATTCTGTTTTTGTATATTAGATCGATTGTTATTATTATTATCATGTATGCAATTGGGCCTGACCCGTTTAAAAATTTAAATAAATAAATATTATATTATATTTCAGAAAAAAAAGTCGTTATGTATTTTTTTTTTTATTATTATTCCATTTATTACAAAAATATAATTACAAATATTCAATATTTGATGTATAATAAATATAGTTATATTACGATATAAGCGTCGTATGCATTCTATGGTTAAATTGATAAACCATCCAAGAGTGTTTGCTCGTTTGCGGCAAATTCGGATACTCGCAAAGCTCCCAATTTCTAAAAGCACAATTTATCATTTTTTTTGTTATCGATGATTTTCATTAGCTTCAACCGCTCCCGGTCGTCGACTTTGATCACTGGTACTTTCCACAACACTCGCGTTAGCTGAACTTTGACTTTTGCCACCAACGTCTTAACCGACTCGGTAGCCATGTCTAGCCATGTCTCCGCCCACCACGCTGGTATAATGTAGTGCGCTCGTATCCGACATCGATCTATTCAATATTAGTTGTTGACTGCAGCTTATCAATATTCGCTTGTAGTCTTCGCAAAAACCGAAAACGTGTTTTAACGGGATACAACCACTGAACGTGTTGTCTTTCAAGAAATTAGCATTTTTGTTAATGATATCCCAAGTAGCGTTTTGTAAGATATTCGCATGGGTGGGCGAATACGAGCAGTAACCCTTCATAGCACTAGTTATTCCCGGTTTTTTAACCCGCTGTACCTCGTTAGAGTTTATTTCATACTTCATTTCGTTAAATAAATTTGCTAAACCATTATGTGCGATAGATATCTCAGTTAGGAGTTCGGTATTTTGGGAGTTTACCAATTGCGCTTAAAATTACCTTTTCATATACTAATTGCGCTCTAAAAATGTTAGGGTCGATAAACCAATTGCGCTCAATACATTTAACATTACCTATGGGAAACTAATTAGTTAGTTAATTTAGTAAATAACCGATTTTTTTGCGAGTTAAAAGTAAAAGTCTTCCAAGTCGGTGAAACGTGCCTATACAGTTTAGTTAATGAAAACTAAAATAAAATAGGTAATATTAATAATAATAAGAGAATAGGTGGTTAAACCATAAAGATATAATAATAATAAGATTTTGAGTTTAAGGTAATCATGATGTTTGTATTTTGCATGTTTTATGAATAATAATAATTTTTTTAATAATAATTTGAGCATGGCATTACAATTTAGAAAAATATAATTTGGTTAGTTTACAGTAATATGTTTGTTTATCACTAGGTATAATAATAATATGATGATTTAAAAAAGTATAATACAAATAAATGAATAGGTACATTAACCAGTCACAAGTTTTCAATTAATTTAAAATAATTAATTATGGTCACCACGATGTATACTAATATGCTGATTTAAAAAAATATATATTTAACACACATAAATTAATAGGTGGGTACACTAACTGGTCACAAGTTTGATTATCAATTATTCAAAATTAAATTAATAGGTACATAATAATATTAAAATTCACATTTAAACATTTTTACAATAATGATAACACACAATTTTTAAAAATTCGTTTCTACTAATTTCGCCAGATTTGTGTTTATCGATATAAGAATTAATTGTTAATTTTTTTTTAATTATGCTCTATTTGAAATATATTTTTCTTGGTATATACTATTTATTGCAATATACGTGCTAGTTTGCGTTTCAATAATAACTTTTAAAAAGACAAAAATATTTGGATGGGGAGAATAAAAGTTTGTAGAAAATGAAGCGTGAAAAGCTTCACACGCATTTGTTGTACGTTCACAACTTATTGAATTGGACGCCCACAATTTCGGAGGAAATGTAGAATTAGATGATATATAGTTTTCAATGAGATAATTAGTGAATTTGGTTAAATTTGAATTAATTGGTTGAATCGTCATTATTTCTTCTACAAACACATCCTCCACTTCTTCGTGTGAAAAAAGTGATAAACCAAAAACTAAATGTAGCCATTTTCCTACTTCAGAATTAGGGTTTTTATACTCTGTTTGTAGTCCATGTTATAGAATACTTTTTTGATTTTCGTTTTAATTATATAGCTGAAGATTTTGGACGGAGTGCAGTATTTAATTACAATACATATCTACCTACTAAATAAATTTATTTATGGTTCAATGACGTCAAGTTCACTTGTAGCCTATATTTTATACTGTCATTTGTTGTATGCTAATTTTGAAAAATTGGATGTTTAAATGAATAATAACCATTTAAAATGACGTTACTGGAACCTATAAAATCACTGACGAGAAACCAAGAAAAACTAAAAAATCAAAAAATTACTAATAAGTTATAATTTTATATTTGTATAGTATAACTAGTATAAGTATTGATCAATAAGTCCAAATTTATTATTTCCATTGCAATGACACACATTTATACATAGGAAAAATACATAATATTACAATACTGTAATAAAATATTGTGGCACGTCTAAGCGTTTAGCTCTAACTTCTGATAATTTTATGACGTAAATATCTACGAAACGAAACATGGTTTTATAATGGATAGTTATAACTTATAACAATTATGAATTGGTCTTAACGATAGTAAATTCAACGAATAATTGAAACGAATTCATTACTGTATGAATGTTATATATATGTATATGGATCTTGTGTATTATGTAGCTTTGACGTTTTAAGGTTTGCAACTATTTTATATTATTACTTATAGGCTAGAAATGTGAGCTCAGTGAATTTACCCTGTAATTTTTACCAGGTAAGGTAAATTGTACCAATATATTTTTTAACGTTCATGAGATTGTAACTTCTTACTTCCATTGTTTTTATACGCATAAACATCTTATTTTAATAATATTAGGTTTACGAGTAATTGTGGCCGTGTAATATAATATTATTAAAAAGGTAAACTAAGATAATACAAGAATAATATGCGTGTTAATATTTTTAAATAATATATTTTTCTCTTCGGTGTGTATGATTTTAAGTAAGTAGTAAAATAATATTTTATCTACTGTATATCTGTAATCTGTATAAAAAATAATATATATTTATATATATATATATTATATATGTACTTATTATAAATAAGTTTAGTTTTGTTATTTATATTCATTAGTTAAAATTATTATATGATGAAAAGTTACAAGTTAACTACATACATAATAGAAGATACCATTTTATAAATAATATTATAATATTCAAAGTCACCGTAATTTCATCAGTTAGGTACCATTTAGTATTTAACAACCTCTCATTTCGAGACAATAATTATTTAACTATATGTTAACAAACACATTGTATAGTTTATAAAAGAGACTAGAGACTATGCCATTAGTAAAATAAGAACTCGATTGCTATATTCGACATTAAATATATATACCTATACCTAAATACCTAATACCTATATAATTTGAAAGTGCGCAGAGCATTTTTATTCAAATCGTTCGTATAGTTGTAACAAATTCTAATAGCAATGTTAAAGTATGCATTATTGACTACTGTTCAGTTATTAAAATGTATACAAATACATTCACAAGTATGGTATAAGTACTTAATGCAGTTGCATAAATTATATGAAATTCATGATCTACGATAAGGTTTATAGTTTTATAGCTACAGGTCAAATTAAATTAGTATAGTAAAAGTATTTATTGTTTAAAATATTTATAGCTATTATTTTGTACACGTATAATTATAAAAAAATCATATACCAAGAAAAATAAATTTATTTGAACTAAGAAAATATTTTATTATATATTGATTGATAAGGTAATAATAAACCATAGGTACCTATTTAAGAAATGTACAATACAATATTCTAACTAGTGCTCTTTCTGTTCGTGAACTAGTTGGAGAAATTTAAGCCAACAAACACTTTAACAAAAATTTTTTTTAACATCCATATTTTGTTCATAAGTAAGTTATTTTTTTATAAAATGCATTATTTGTTTAATATTGGTCGGCTCGTGAATAATTCATCATAGGTGTTTTATTTAATTTAAGTAAAAATAATTAGTTATCAAACCTGCTCTGACAATACTCTTTTAAATAAACAATGACTTTCTGATTTATTGATTTCAAACTATCAGCTACCAATTATCATTATACATTAAATTAATATTTTCCAGTTTTCCACGAAAACTATTTTAGTATTGCGTGTATTTCTTAGCAAAAAAAAAAAAATAAATAAATAATTTTCATATTTATTTTGTTTTTTTGTTGTTTTACAGAAATGTATATTATCCGTTTATTTACATTCATATTAATTATCATAACGTTGACATCAGGATATGTCATTAAACGTTCAAAAAACAATGAGTTCATGATGTCAGTAACAGATGATGTACAAAACGCTACACTCTCAGCATACATACATCATTCTAGAGAGGGTAAACAAATGTTTGATAAATTATCGAATGTAATACCAAGCGTTAAAAATGTATATTTTACAACAGATTCCCCAATATATTATGCAGCCAGTAAATATATATGTTTTTTATTCTCTAAATATTTATATTTCTGCACTTATATGCCACATAAAACAACTGTAGCAAGTCCTACAACTACACAATCTGCAGACACCTCTACTATATCCACGATCACAACTAGAGTTACAGATGTGCCTTCAACAACTATTGCTGGTTCTACAAATACACAATCTGCAAACATTTCTACTATATCTGTTACCACTAAAAACATTACAGATGCGCCTCAATCAACAACTATAGTTGGATCTTCTACTACACCATCTGCAAACATCACTACTATATCTGTTACCACTACCAACATTACAGATGTGCCTCAATCAACAATCGTTGCTGGTTCTACAATTACACCATCTGCAGAAATCTCTACTATACATGTTACCACTACAAATATTACAGATGTGCCTCAATCAACAACCGTTGCTGGTTCTACAATTACACCATCTGCAGAAATCTTTACTATACCTGTTACCACTACAAACATTACAGATGTGCCTCAATCAACAACCGTTGCTGGTTCTACAACTAAAAAATCTGAATACATCTCTACTATACCTGTCACTTCTACAACCATTACAGATATGTCTCAATCAACAACCGTTGCTGGTTCTACAAATACACCATCTGCAGACATCACTACTATATCTGTTACCACTACCAACATTACAGATGTGCCTCAACCAACAAATATA